>CM046037.1:38060809-38118309 GCA_025215565.1 Flaveria ramosissima | reverse complement strand
GGATTTGACTTGGAGCCTTGCATTACTTGGTTAAGTGACCAAGTTGGTAACATTTGTAACATTTGGCTTTGTCTTGTCAAACCCAAACATACTGTTAGTTGGGTTCTGGGGAAACTGCCTTCCAGTTCTCTATAGGTTAACAGAGCCATCTGTTGGACTATGTCCACATACTCCACATCATCTGGACTGAAACACTCTAGATCATCAAAGCAATACTGATAGTAACTATTGCCCATTTCCTGAGACAATGGCACACCTGTCCTGAAAAGAACTTTGCTGAGCCTGTTAAGACCTTGGAGTCTCAAGGAATGTGATGTATGGCCCAAAAGAACAGGATGGTTGCTGGGTGTATGTCAGGTACTATTGAGGTTAGGGGGTCCTGTGCCTTCAGCAACCATTAAAACGTTTCTAGCAGGAAAGGTTGAGGGTCTGCTCGTTTGATGGTCTCTCTTGTTCTCCATCTCTAAACGTTATCCATCAAGGATGTCATAAAGTTCAGTCATGGTGATGGAGTTCATATTTTCTGTCCTCTTGATAGAGACATAGTAGAACATCCACTCATTTGGGAGTGCACTCATGAATTTTCTTGTGAGATCTCTATTCAAGGGTAATTCCCACAGACTGAAAGGAGGAAATAAGATCCATATACCTGAAGTATTGCTGGCTGAGGGTCTCTCCAGCAATGTAAGTGAAGTTCTTGAACTGTTGCTTCAGGGTCTTGGAGTCATTAGATCTGGAGTACATCTGAGATAGTGCATCAAACAGTTCTTTAGCTGACTTGCAATGCTCAAACCCCACCATGATGGAGTTGGGTATAGCATCATCAGAACAGTCATGGCATTACTATCAATGTCCAGCTTCTTCCGGTCTTCATTAGAGTAGTCTTCTATAGCCTTCTCTATCATGGAGCCATTTCCACCTGGTGCTGTCACCTTTGGTTTATAAGGACCATTGACAATAGATTGCTATAGTTTGCTATCCTGATATCTGATGAAGCCTTCCATACGTCTGCTCCATGATCTAAAGTTTTTAGGGGTGATTATAGGTGCTTTAGTCATCGTCCCCATCTCAACTTTAAACTTTTGGTTGAGGGTCATTTTTGAGTGTGGTGAAGGAGGAGTGAAAAACAGGTTGATTTGTATGGTAAGATCTCACAATTAAGAGCCTAAAAAGCTCTGATACCAATTGAAGGATTGGTTTTTTTCACTTAACACTTTGTTTTTTTCTCAACTCACTTGAATCACACTCAGTTTAGATGATGATGCAAAATCCCTTCTAAGAGTTGATTATAATATACTAAGTAACAAAGAACACAAAGAAATAATTTTCAAGGTACTTGTATATATTACTTCTCAACTCAAAGTATTACAAGACTCTTACAAGCATATTACATGAGTTACAATGAGAAACTATATATACTAGATCCTACAGCCGGATATACTTTGATACCAGCTGGAAACCTATGACTAAAGCATATACTACAATGCTATAGTTAAGGTATCTTAGATAAAGTATTATCTAAGATAAGGTAGACATGAAATGTTTATGTCTTACCTTTTGTCACCAACTAAAGTTGGTAACTGTACTAACTAATAAAAGGTGAACAGTGGAATAAAGTATGGTCAACTACATGGGCGTGGGAAAGCGCCATGCAATATCTCAGAGACTTGCAGTGGAGTGTCAGAAGGGCCATACTTATGTCCACTGGTTCATAGTAGGTTCTTCTGAACATTAACTGGCTTTGGAAGAACAAGTTCTTCCAAAGCCACTTATACTTTGGAAGAGACTACTTCTTCCGAGGCTTGTGGACTTCTTCAGTTCTTCATACTTCGGAAGTTGTTGTCTTGATTTCTTCTAAGTCTTAAACTTCGGAAGAGCCAAGACTTTGTCTTCGGAAGCTGGAGTTTTCCTTCGGAAGATCCTTCAGACATGATCTTCGGAAGTTCTGTCTTTGCCTTCGGAAGAACACCATTTGCCTTCGGAAGTTCTGTACTTAGCTTCGAAAGAACTTTATAAGTTGTACTAAAATTGTCTAAGTTTTGTGGTTTTGGTTGCACCAGCCTTTCTAGATCCAACAACTATTATTAGTGTTACACGACTGTTAAACTATTTCTAGGTTCGTTAAAAACATTAACGTAGGGTTTTCAATAAATCTGTTGTGACAATTAATAAATATAACTTTATTATTCAAAGAAGTCTCGAGCGTTGACCTGATTTGACCAGGTGTCATATACGTGGCATCCATTTAGATTAAACAAACCGATTAAACATTGTTTAAACCCAATACATATTTTAAATAAATTGTCCTCAACAATAATAAATAGATAAGGCGGTGGCTAAATCTCGAAAGGTCCAACTAAGTCGACTCCTATCCATGATCACATGTTCAAATTATTCTTCTCTTGAAATACACACCCAAAATACGTCAACCTAATGTTGGTGAGATTTTAAGTTTAAGACACCTGACATATCATAATTAATTATAAGTTAACAATAATATTGATGCACTAAAGAATGTATCACAATCCAACCTGGACCCGGGTGATCCTACAGAGTGCTAACACATCCCCTAACCCATACCCCTTATTGTTATGGGCTTAAGTGTGCCCTGTTAAACACGGTTAATCTGCACTAATTTGTGACATAATGATTATTCAATCTCAATGGGGGGTTTCCCTGTCATAAGGGCTCATTGTGTGCAGGGGATTTCCCAAATAATACTATCCACAAATGACGCGGCTCCCAATGGAGTTAATGATTGTGCTCAAGTTCGGGGATAAGAGCAGGTAATATTTCATCATAAAATAAGTTTTAAGGAGTATGTATTTGATGTAGGCGGAAGCAAAAGATAAATAAATAAACTTGTTGATTCAACGAGAATACTAGGAACAACTCTTCTAACTATCGTTAATTCACAAAGAATTTTGATAATCAGGATTTCACACTAGCACACGCTGTGATAGAGAGACAAAAAAGTATTTTTATAAACTTCAAAAACTAATTTCTCCCATTGCTTACATGCATATAAAAAGCAAACCAAAAGTCGAATGGGCCACAAATCATAGACGAGACAAAAAGGCAATAGCTTGCTCCTCCACACTTGGGCCCACACCAGTATTCCACCCAAAAGTTTAAGTAAAAATGCTTCATGAGACTCACCTTAGCTTGTTCTCGAGGTAAGAGTCGGGATCTAAAATGCTACCAACCGGCAAGGTTCCTATGTTCATTTCATATGTATCAGCTTCATTTCAATCAGATATATAAGCCCAACCCTTAAGTTTAGATTTATCTTACGCGATTTGGTGATTTTCATCGCGTATGTGTAATTTTGTTCAAGTCTTTGAGTTTTGAAGTCTTGACTTGGCTTTTGATTAAGCTTGGGTTATTATATCATGAATTTAGATTATAACAGTGCTTATAAGTATGATTTTGTTTCAAAACAGTAAGGTTCCATTAGTTGGCAAATTTGATCTCTTGACTTTGCTAAATTGACATGTTTTTAACCCTAATGTTTGGAATTTTGCACTATAATTATTTATGAAGGCTTTTATTGTTTTAAGTAAGTCTAGCTACTGGAATATATTGATATTTTGTTATTTGACCATTTTTAATAGTTTAAAAGACATATTTTTAAGGTTGTCCTTTTATGTCGGTTAAAATAGAAAATTTCTTAATTAAAGTTGTTATATGGTCAAAATAGTGTTTAAGTTTCAATGATAACTTATTTCGAGTATTACTTAGTCTCTGGAATTGTAAGGTTATGATCATAAGGTCGGTGAGTTGATTATTCTATTTTTAAACGCGTAATGTAATGTATTTTTCATTGGTTTTAATAAATTTTTAGTTGTACTTTAAGGATGTGGGATATAATTTACTGAAAAATGTTAACTTTCTTAGTTTAAGGATTTTTATATATTTTTATTATTTTTCGTTCTAGTGAGTCGTTAACTAACTTATATTAGCGGTAATTTTTGTATAAATTACTAGAAAATTCCATAAATGCTCTTATTTTTATCATTATTATACCATTAGTTACTGAAATTTCATGTCTTAAGTTGTTTTTGTCGGTTTTAATATCTTAACGTTTGCGGTTCGGTTTTTAACGGGTTCTTGGGTTCGGGTTGACTTTGATCATACTTTGGTCATATATTACTTTAATATACTTAAAAACATTTTTAGGTTCTGGATTTTTCATGGTTTTGGCTTAAGAACTCATTTTTATGAATTTTTTATCATTTTAGCATGAATAACATTTATATTTTTGTTTACTAAGCAAATAAACTTTAAAAATTATGAAACTTAATTTCTAAGCATTTCTTATCATTATAAGGCTACTGGAATTTTGTACATTTTATGTAAATTTGGTAATTTCATTATATTAACTGCTTAGTTCCGTTAAGTGTCCGTTAAGTCTTGGTTTTGGATTACTAAGCATTTTAGTAAGATTTTTCCCTTCCCAAATATTTTTATGTCATAAATAACTTCAAAATAACATTTTAATTTTAGTAACTTAGGTCCCCAATCTATTTCCTTTATTTCCTCAAAATCACATATTTTCAAGTTTTTGTATTATTTTTAAAGTGTGAAATACACATGCTTAAATCATGAAACTTTATTTTTAACTTAAGATAGTCACTATTAAATTCCAGAAATATTTTGATCATAATTTGAACTTAGATAATATAATTTTATATTTTGTGAAAACCGGGTTTTCGGGTGAGCTAGTTTTACCAAAACCGTGCTTGTGATCAAAGAGGGTTTTGAGAAAGCTTATATCTTTTAGTTACTGAAAAACAAAGTGTTTTAGAGTTTCATTAGAAGTTGAAGGTGTCATGGGGTTGGTTGTGTCACTAACATGATAAAACGCGTTATTTCGCGTGTTTTCGGGTAGCAACGGGTTACCTTGTCGTGAGAGAATGTTGAGATGAGTGTGTGGGCTGCTGTATGAAATTGAAATGATGAGAGAAGGCTGCCTAAAATAATGGATTAGTTCAGAGTACAAGATGAATGAAGTGAAAGATGTAAACTCGAAGGAGTGTAGGTGTGTGTTCGTGTAATGTTACCTTCGCACCAGTGGTTGATGATGCTTCACCTATGACTCGATTAAGGCTTGCTAAGGCTGGAGTTTGATGTTCTTGAGCACAAGTAAGCAATAGATTTCATAGAGAGAATTAGAAAGTGTTTAAGAGTGGAGTTTGGATGAAAATGAAGTGTGGAATGTTGGTGGTAGAGGTTGGCGGCCAAAAGGAGGGGGGAGAGGGGACAAGTGTTGATACATATGTACCTAGTTTAGGAGCTTAATGTAAATGTCTGTCATGTCTTACATATATGTAATGGATGAATTGAATGAAATACAATATGTGATTGATGATTATAATGTTTAATGTTTCATTGTTTATTGTGTAATGAAGTATATTGAACTAACTATATAGGTTTGAGGTTATTGTGCATAGTTCTTAGTCAATAATGATTGAGAAACATGTTCAAACTTAATCATATGAAGTCTTCATGCGAATGGACCATACGCATGATACTTCATGCTAATGGATCAGTCGCACGACTGAACCAGGAGACTGGATTAGTTGCACGATTGAGACATAAGATTGACTCAGTCGCACGACTGAACCTTCAGTTGTGCGTATGAATCAATCGCATGATTCAGTCGCACGACTGAACCATGCTAATGGTTCAGTCGTACGATTGAAAACCCTAACCTATAAATACCACTTAATTCGTGAAAAAAAAACACTTCAAGAATCTCGACACACATTCATACCCTAGCCGTCCAGAGACTCCAGAAAGCCTGTTCCAACTTCATAGTTCGCAGTTGATCTTGTTCTAATCGTTCTTAACGTTTCTTTAATCGTTAGATTGATCTGAACTGCGTTCTCACTGATTGGATCGCCAATCAAATAGGATTCCGCACTATTTGATTAGGTATACACGCATAATATGTTAGTACTCCATACGTACACAGTCCTAACAAGTGGTATTAGAGCTTTGGCTCTTGATTTTGCATGTGATTCGATTGGTTTTGGTATAAAAATCAAGTTTTTTATTCAAAAGAGTCACCTTTTTGAATAAAACAGTGTTTTCGACGTCTCCAGGTCTCAAAGTTTTCGTTTTTCGGCATACGGCAGATTAGGGTTCTTGAAAAATTGAATTTTTGTGTCAAAGTGTCAAAAACCTTCGATTTTTCAAAACAGCAGCCTTCAGTCGCACGATTGGCTCAATCGCACGACTGAACTCAATCGCACACCCATTCGCACGATTGAACTCAGTCGCTCGTCCATTCGTATGACTGAACAACCCCATTCGCTTGTCTTCAATCGCTCACTCCATACGTACGACTGAATCCCAGTCGCAACCTTCATTCGCACAACTGAATCCAAACACACGATTGAATCCAATCGCAAGATTGAATCCAGTCGCACCCTTCATTCGCACGAGTGACTCATCCGCATCTGTCCATTCACACGAGTGAATCAGAGTTGTTCTCAAAGTTCAAAGTTAATACAAATGGAAGATCAGTTTTCAACGTTTACTGCCGGGAAAGACTCACGCATCCAGAACCTTCTGCTTCTGGAGAATGAGGTTGGAAATCACAATAAACCGCCTAAGCTTATAACGTTGGATGACTATCCACAATGGAAACAGCGGTTCGAGATCTATCTTAATGGAGTTGATCCCAACCTTTGGGAGTCTATTGAGACAGGTTATAGTATGCCAGTTGGTGCTGATGGTGCTAAATTAACTTTGGGGGTATGACTGACGGCCAGAAAGTGAAGTACAATGCTGAAAAGAAGGTGTATGCCCTGTTGACCCAGTCGATACCAAAAGATATATTCCATCAGTTTTCTAAGAACAAACAGGCAAAGAAGTTATGGGAAGCGTTGGAGAAAAGGTATGATGGAAATGCATCGTTGAAAGCTTTGAAGGCAAAGGCTCTGAAGAAGGAGTTTGACAACTTCTCTTCAATGGGAAAAGAAAGCTTGGATGATGTTATCAATAGGTTCTACCATCTGATGAGTGAACTGCACACTCATGGGGTTACAACGTCTATGGAAGATAAGGTGTCAAGTTTTGCAGATGGTTTGCCAGAAAAATGGGACTCGTTTGTGTCTAATATGAGACAGAACAATATTCTGTCAAGGTTGGATATAAATGACTTCATATTAAAGTTGAGAGAGGAAGAACTGAGGATGAAATACAAGTCTCAAAAAGGATCCTACGACCAGAATCCTTCACTTTATAACTCAAATCCCAATCCAACCCGCTTAGGAGCACCTCTTCAAACTGCCTTTGTGATTAGTTCAGCAGCTCCTTCCCAATCCACTGCTTCAGAATTTGAAACGTCAGGGTCGTCTTGCACCCAATATATAGTGCCTGAAGCAAATGCTACTAAGTTGAAGACCGAGAATCTCGGTAATATTACTGTGGAGGTTGCAAAGGAGCACATGGACCTTGTAGCTGCAGTTGTTTATTCGTATGATAGTCTAGTTGCAGGAAGAATTGGAAATTGCCATCTCGCCAATGAAGACTACGAGCAGGTGGATGAAAATGAACTAGAAAGAATGGATATTATGTGGGCTTTGGCAAGTGTTGTCAGGAGAGCGGAAAAGTTTGTGAAAAAGACTGGACAGAACGTGGTAGCCACAAAAGACACTACCTTTGGTTTCGACAAAACCAAAGTTTCGTGTTTTAACTGTGGAGAAAAGGGGCATTTCAAACGTGAATGTGTGAAGCCCAAGAAAACAGATAACGGGAATCCATTCTCGTCATTTAACCGTCAAGACAAACCCACGAGTGGAGTTGCATCGTCAAGCAAAGATACAAAGGCCTTGACTGCTCAAGGTGACGAAGGACAAGATTGGACCTTCAAGTTTGTGTCTCCGGGTGAATCGAACATTGCAAATGTCGAGGGTTTGGATTATGACACTGCAAGTGAAGGTGACATTGCAGTGGAACTAGTAATGTCAGAAAATGAAGATACTACTAATGTGGTCAATCATCTGATTGAAGAAGATCTTAGAACAATAAGTTAAGAATCTCCAGCATCTGAGGAATCAAACTCTGCACTGATGGCTGATTCAACCGAATCTTCACAGGTAAGTACCAAAGACCAACTTTTTGAAAGTCATGCTTGTATGAATGTAATAAGTTTAGAGAAAGCATTGATCTTAAATTTTCTAGGTTATTAGATCACAATGATAGCTTAGTAAATGATTTACAACTGTGCATAGAAGCTAATCGGATTTTAAAACAAAACGAGTGCAGTTACAAAGAGAAAATAGAACTTTTAAATAAACAATTAAGGGAAACCGAGGTTGTTGCTTTTAATCAAGAAAATGATATAAAGTTTTATTTAAACTCTTTGGAAGAAACAAAGAAACAAAAAGCAGTTTTAGAAGTCAAAGTCAACTCATTAAAACAAAAACTGCACAGTTGGACCAGTTTTTCTCACATAGTTCAAAACTTAGTAAAAGAACGGAACAATGGGGAAGGGTTGGGTTACAAAGTAGTTCCACCACCACATGAGATCCTGTTAAATACAAAATATAGACCAATATATAACAACCCAATTAAGGATCATGTGGTGTCCGCTCCTCTGACTAGTGATCCGGATTCTACGGGTAAACCGGTGAATTCTGTCACTAAACAGAAGGAGGCTACTTTGAAATCTAAAGGTAAGATGCCCATTGTGAATTTGGAAGAACAATTTGAAAAGGTTAATGTAAAGTCAGGTTCAAATATCTCTTTTTCAGAATCTAAGCTAACCAAAACAGTTAACCAAGCACGTGCTTCACGTCAAAGTCCAAATAAACAAAAGGCTAAAGATGTTAAAAACGTTCAAACAATAAATTTTGTTCAAGAAGCAAAAACATCTAAACAAGAAGTGTCAAAACCCAACCAGACCAAAGTCACACCGGTATCACACACTTCCCCACAGAGACAATTTCCCCAATATGTAGTAGGTAGATCATGCTACAATTATGGAAAGAGAGGACACATCGCTTCTAAGTGTCCTCATTATCAGACACCAAGAAAGAAAATTGAACTTTATGAAACAAAACAAAGTTCTTCGAAAAGGAGTTCTATTACTCCACCAAAGAGAATTAATGAACCTAAAGTTCAAATTGTAAGCCAGTCATCTGTTTATCACAAACAGACCTTACACAAAACTAGCTTATGAAAAGAAAAATCAATTCCATTGTCTGATAATGAGAACAATAAGAAGAATGATATGCCCTCACCCTCAAATGGACAGTGGGTTGAGTTTATGATGTGTGATTCCTCCGGGTCACCCAAGCCAGTTAAGGCTTGGGTCCCAAACCTAAACTGATCATTTCCTTTTAATGTGTAGGGTGTCCTCTCCTTTTTAATGTCAAAAAAATTAAAAGGGGACATGTATCATTTGCTGGAAATAAAGGAGGATACTTCACTGCTCAAGGCGAAGTGGAAAACCTGAAAGTCAAGTTTGATAAGATCAACTACGTTCAACAACTACAAAAAAACTTGCTTTCAGTCTCCCAGATCTGTGACAAAGGATTCAAAGTGGTTTTTGACAACAAGAAGTGTTATGTATTGAAGAAGAATTACATTATCCCGGAGGACAAAATCTTAATGTCAGCTTCAAGATATAATGACTTATATGTCTTGGACCTATCAAAGGCCTCCACAGCCGATCATGATGTGCAATGCTTCTTGTCAAAGGCAACAGAGAGAGATTCCATCTCCTGGCATAGGAGAATGGGACACATTAATCCACGGAAAATGAATCACTTGATCTAGAATGATCTAGTGCGAGGAGTAAATGTTAAGAACTTCCAACTACTGGATTTCTGTTATGTAAGAAAGGGAAACAGACAAAGAAGTCTCACAAGGCAAAGAACATTCATTCCATTGACCTGCCTTTTGAGCTTCTGCACATGGATCTGTTTGGCCCAGTCAGTACAAAGAGCATTGCCGGCGATTTGTAGTGCTATGTAGTTACAGATGATTACTCAAGATTTTCTTGGGTGATGTTTCTGAAATCCAAATAAGAGACATTTGAATCATTCAAAGAGCTGGTAACTACATTGGAGTCACTCTACAAGCTGAAGGTAAGGCAAATCCGTTCGGACAACGGTACCGAGTTCAAGAACTAGTGGATGGAGGCATTCTGCAAAGAGAAAGGAATTGACACCAGTTCACATCTGCCTACACTCCACAAATGAACGGAGTTGTTGAAAGAAAGAACAAGAGCTTGATAGAGACAACAAGAACGATGCTAGCCGACTCAAAACTGCCTATCCAATTTTGGAACGAGGCAGTTTCCAATGCATGTCACACTCTCAATCGAGTCTTAGTGGTCAAACGACATGGGAAACTTGTTATGAGCTGCTCCAGCAACGTAAACCCAACTTGGAGTATCTAGAATCGTTTGGCGCACCATGCATGCTGCTGAAGAAAACTCAGACTAGGAAGTTTAGTGAGAAATCAGAAGAAGGAATCTTTCTAGGATACAATATACCAGACAAGAGAGTTTATGACAACTCAACGGGTTAGGTAGAAGTGTGGTGCAACGTTGATGTTCACAGACACACCACCCCCCTGCTGGAAAGGGACCCTCATTCTTCTTCGACTATAATGGATTCTTTAAGTCCTTGAACATCCCTCCCTCCCTTCCTGGTGATGAGTTAGCGACCAGAATGATGTATGATGTTTTAAACACACCGTCCCTAGACCCGACAACATCAGTTCCACACGGTGATTCTTCTAGTCCTTTAGGGGGGAGCACTTGATGTAAGTGACTCCTCCTCTGACGATGAAGAAGTGGAGACTGAACAGGTGAACCAGGAGGAACAGGTTCCTGCTACAGCAAGTACACAAGCATCAAACCCTGATGCCTCTGACACTTCGGAACCTCATACTCCAACAGCTTCAGATACTGAAGCTGTGGTTCACAATCTGGATAATGAGGTAGCTGTTCCCACCACTCCTGGATCCCGGTTAAATGTTTATCATCCTTTGGACAATGTCATTGGAGATGTTCGATCAGGAGTACAGACCAGAAATCAACTATACTCAGCTGATTATGCCTCAGTCATGGAAAAGGGATATCTTCACGACGGCGCATATCGATGTTTTGTGTCTCAATTTGAGCCAAAATATGTTAGTGAAGCATTAAACGATGAGGCATGGGTAAGTGCCATGCAAGAAGAACTCCTTCAATTCAAAAAGCTAGGAGTATGGACACTGGTAGACAGACCAAAAGGTGCTAAAGTCATTGGCACTAAATGGGTCTTGAAATGCAAGAAAGACGACCAAGGGGTCATAATTCGCAACAAGGCTCGACTTGTCGTTCAAGGTTTTAGACAAGTCGAAGGAATCGATTATAATGAAGTGTTTGCACCTGTGGCTAGAATGGAAGCAATCCGTATCTTCCTAGCCTATGCATCTTACATGAAGATTAAAGTTTATCAACTAGATGTGAAGAGTGCATTCCTTCATGGTGAAATCCGGGAGACAGTGTATGTCAGTCAACCCGAAGGATTTGAGGATCCCTATCATCGGGACAGAGTTTACAAGCTTGATAAAGCTCTCTACGGGCTCCATCAAGCCTGAAGAGCATGGTATGAAAAACTCTCTACTAATCTGGTGAAACACGGCTTTCGTAGAGGAGTGATTGATTGTACACTGTTCATCAAAGAAAAGGATGGTGACTTACTGCTAGTACAAATTTATGTTGATGACATAATCTTCGGTTCCAAAAACGAAGATCTATGTAAAGAATTTGAAGCAGTGAAAGCTGATTTTGAGATGAGTGCCATGGGAGAGATGAAGTTCTTTCTCGGGTTACAGGTGGATCAGAAACCAAAGGGAATATTTCTACATCAGCCAAATATGTAGGTGATATCCTAAGTCGGTTCGATATGGAGAATGCTTCGGCAGCTGGGACTCCACTAGCTACAAACCACGACGTGGCACCCGACGAAAATGGTGATCTGGTGGATGCCACCATGTACCGAGGAATGATTGGATCCCTCATGTACCTCACAACCTCACGACCTGATATCATGTACGCGACGTGTCTTTGTTCCAGATATCAGGCGAAACCGAAAGTCAACCATCTCATAGAATTTGAAAGGATATTTCGTTATCTGAAGGGTTCTCCAACACTCGGGTTGTGGTATCCTCATGAGGATGACTTTGAGCTTACAGCGTATAGCGATTCGGATTATGGCGGCTGCAAAATGAATTACAAGTCAACATCTACAGGATGTCAATTTTTTGGGAGAAGATTAGTCACCTGGCAATGTAAGAAGCAGACCTCCGTTGCTCTGTCAACATGTGAAGCTGAATACATTGTTGCTGCAAGTTGCTGTTCACAAATCATCTAGATTCAGCAGCAAATGCGCGACTACGGTTTGAAATTCTCTAACACTCCTATCTTTTTTTGACAATTCATCTGCTATAGCCGTAACCAAAAATCCAGTCCAACATCCTAAAACTAAATACATCGAATTACGTATCACTTTATACGTGACTGTTTTGAAAAGCAATTAATCAACGTGGTTAAAATAAATACAGATTTTAAACGCGCCGACCTCTACAAAAAAGCATTTGATAAACCGAGGTTTTTATATTTATTAGAGGTTAATGGCGTGAAAAAGAAAAGTGATGTGATTTTAGAGGAAGACAGTGCCTAGTCCGACATTTTTATTTTTTAATTTTTATTTTCTTTTACTTCTCTTTTCCTGTTTATTAAAAATCCAAAACCACAAAAAATATTTTCGATTTTAGAATTTTAGGGGGAGAATAGGTTAGATTAGAATTAAATCATTTGTGTTATTTAATTACTTAAAAAAAACCAAGGGAGGAGGGCAACTTAGCTAAAAAGAAATGAAAACAAATCTGTGATTCTGATTCAATGCTTATGAAAAATGATAATACACAGGAAACAAATTGTTTGGGACTTTAAAAGTTTTAAATGATTAAGATGCAAAATTCAAAGTATAAATCTAAGAAGTCTTAGCAAAATAAAAGGAAAAATGATAGTAAAACTAGTATGCTACTAAGGTAACATAGAGAAAGTAGACCTAGAGGTTGCAAGTTCATTATATGATGTGTCGGTAGATTCAACACAATAGATGAGTAGACCTCATTGGTGACTTAAATTCAAACTAAATAGTTCCACTTGCTATGGGTACCCATCTTATACCTGGTACACAATCAACATAGTTCCAATAAGGGGTGACGAGCAAATAAACGCCACAAGTGTGTGCGGATGACCATAAAAAAAGCAAAGCACATGGAAAAAAATTGTTAAGCGCAATGAAGCTAATAACAAATGTTGTTGGTGCGTTACGTGCAAAAAGAAAAGACAAATGCTCTCACAAGAAGATAGGCTGTGTGCCTCTCTGCTGTGCGATGGCACCGACCTGAGGATAAGCATAACCTAAATATTCTAGAATTCATTGTTGTTTGCGCCTCTCTGCTGTACGATGGCACTGACCTGAGGCTTGGCATCTCTTTGAAAGCTCTTAGAATAGTTTTTTCTTGTCAAAACACCCGTAGACCGCTAAAAAATCTCATGTGGAATGTTGATTACCATATAAGCGTGAGATCCACAAATGCTTGTTGAAATAATTAAACCTTAATTCATCACCAACGTGTGTCAAAAATCAGTGTATGGATTTAAGAGGACAAGTATACTAACAATCATCGTGAGCTGCAGTTCTCGAAAGTCAAAATCATTGTGTGCATCTTGTAGCTCTAGTATGATTTCTTGAAATTGCTATTGACTCTCGGACAAAACAAGAATCTAGCATCAAAATAGTTTATTAAAATGTCCCAAATGATATTGGTATACCTGTATGATTCCATAATGAATCGTACCAGAAATGATAAAATGGAATTGAAGCAGTGCTATCAAGGAAGTAAAATCGGTTAGAAGTACTCTTATAGGTTTAGATCCATCTACAAATCAAAAATACAAAATTATGTCCTAATCTCGTTTTAAATTTCTAGGTGTTTTATTTAACTTTTAATTTTATTAAGAAAAAGTCGGACTATTCATCTGGAATCAATCTGCGAATCACCAACTCAAAAGGGTCACGTCTGAGGTGACCAAAACGTTTAAAACTAAAATAAGCCACGTCTGAGGTGACAAATTCGGTTTTAAGTAAAAGGATCACGTCTGAAGTGATCAAACAGTTTTCAAATTAAAAAGATCATGTCTGAGATGATCATCGTTCATAAAGTTTTATCTATAGTTAAAAGGCTAAGTGTTTGAAAAGTCATAAGGTCAAACTCATAAGTATGAGCCATTCGCACGACTGAACCATAAGTATGGACAAGTCGCACGATTGGATCATACGTATGAGCCCAATCGCACGACGGAACCACACGTATCGACCAGAAGTACGATTGGACCATAATCATGGGTCAATCCATGCAATTGGATCACTAGAATGAACCAATCGCACGAATGGAGGTGACTGAATGAGTCAGTCGCACGACTGAAACCTAGTCGCACGACTGAATGTGACCGACTGAGCCAGTCGCACGACTGAGACCCAGTCGCACGAATGAAGCGTGCGAGTAGTACCTGTCGCCCAATTGAAGATAAAAACAGTACAAATAGGGCTAAAGTCAGTCGCAAATCCTCCTCACCCTTCAATCATTTCCAAATCGCCCGAAAGCACATATACTCTGCCAAAATTTGATTGAGTCGATTTTTCACTACTATTGCATTACTGACGTGTACTCTCATCATCTGTAGGTAATGAGTGATTGAAATCGCACAAAATTCATGGTGTATTCAAACCCTAACAGACCCAATTGATTAAAAATCAAAGAACAAGTAACAACCATCAAATAGACCACATAAACATGCATAATGGTTAAAATGAACGACATACTGTGACAATTAGGGTTTCTGCGAGTCATAAAGAGTCTAAACACAACGTTTAACATCACGTTTTGACCAAGATTCGGGGTTAGAGTGTCGAACAGAGAGCTATGCGACTGGACACTCCGAATGAACTTCAATCGCACGATTGAACTGGGCGAATGACTCAATCGGCCGAATGAACTAGGCGTATGAGCACAATCGCCCGATTGAACTCAGTCGCATGCTCAATCGCCCGATTGAACTCAGCCGCATGCTCAATCGCCCGATTGAACTCAGCCGCATGCTCAGTCGCCCGATTGAACTCAGTCGCATACTCAATCAACCGACTGAACTCAGTCGTATGGTTCAATCATACGATTGAACCAGACTGATTTCAAAACAGTTTAAGTTTCAAGTGTTTTTGTTATGGATTAATCTGATGTTTATGTGTCTTGTGTTACAGAAACATGGCAGAGAGGTGGACTATCAACACCAAGCACAACATCTGTGCTCACCTTGATCCTACATCCCGGAACGCTACTGATCCGGAAAAAATGTCAGGATGGTTTGAGGCTGCTTTAAGGAAAGAATACCACACTAGGTGGGTAAACTTCAGACCTCAATAACCAACGAGGTATATCCATAGATCTTAAGTTGATCCCATTTCTAGAAAGCCTAAATTGGTGCTGAAGTGGAGTCCTCCGCGCACAATATCCAAGATTCCCTTACGCGAAATGCCACATGACTTCACCCCACACTTCAAATGGTGGTATTATGATTGGAGAACAGGCGAAGCGGTCATAGTTCTACAGAGAGAGAGCAAAATGGAAACTATCCGGGTGTTCGACCCTATGTGGCTAACTAACTTGTCTGCAAACGATGTCTATACCTTATACAAGTGGCCACTATTCTATGACTCGCAAGATATAGTACAAGCCCTCCAGTTCCAGAATGTTATATGACTCTATTTTGCATTCGAGATACATGCAGGAGTTACTAGAGAGGAGAAGTACAAGAAATTTGAGGAGCTAATGAAGAATGTCAGACACTAATGTAAACTAGGTCCAAGGGGGAGTTTGTTGATACATATGTACCTAGTTTAGGAGCTTAATGTAAATGTCTATCATGTCTTACATATATGTAATGGATGAATTGAATGAAATACAATATGTGATTGATGATTATAATGTTTAATGTTTCATTGTTTATTGTGTAATGAAGTATATTGAACTAACTATATAGGTTTGAGGTTATTGTGCATAGTTCTTAGTCAATAATGATTGAGAAACATGTTCAAACTTAATCGTATGAAGTCTTCATGCGAATGGACCATGCTAATAGACCATACGCATGAATACTTCATGCTAATGGACCAGTCGCATGACTGATCCAGGAGACTGGATCAGTCGCACGATTGAGACATAAGATTGACTCAGCCGCACGACTGAACCTTCAGTCGTGCGTTTGAATCAATCACATGATTCAGTTGCACGACTGAACCATGCTAATGGTTTAGTCGTACGATTGAAAACCTAACCTATAAATACCACTTAATTTGTGAAAAAAACACTTCAAGAATTTCGACACATATTCGTACCCTAGCCGTCCAGAGACTCCAGAAAGCCTATTCCAACTACATAGTTCGCAGTTTGATCTTGTTCTAATCGTTCTTAACGTTTCTTTAATCGTTAGATTGATCTGAACCGCGTTCTCACTGATTGGATCGCCAATCAAATAGGATTCCGCACTATCTGATTAGGTATACATGCATAATCAGTTAGTACTCCGTACGTACACGGTCCTAAAAACAAGTGGGTCCAATTCTTGGTTCAATCAAGATTTTGTATGTATTTCAATTAAATTTGGGTGGATTTTACAAGTACTTAAGTGCATGAAAGACTTTACGTGGATTGGGTGGTAATTAGACCAGTCAACTAGTTTGTCTTTTAGTTGGTTTTATAAAATTTTAAAGTGTATTAGTATATGTGTGTATGTGCCATGATATATATGCATGCATATGCATATATATGGGTGTGTGTGTGTTGGGTGTTGTAAGGTTTAATGAAAGGCTGATGCACCCAAAACAACCCATGTCTTTCCTGCATGCATGCACTTAGTGCAAAGTAGAAGTTGCTTCGGAAGTTTTACACTCTACCTTAGAAATATTCTAAGTGTAAAATCTTCCGAAGCCAAGTCCAATATCTTTCGAAGCCAAAAGTGAAGTATTCCAAAGCTTCAAAGACAAAGTCTTCCGAAGGCAAAGAAGTGAAAACAGATTTCTTCTGAATTCTTTGAAGAACATGCTTTCTCTAATATACTTTTCATAAAGCTGACCAACTTTCCGCTGCAACTCTGAAGACTCACCAACTTATACAAGTTGGTGAAAGGTCTATGCTTTATGCGACTATACATTGAGGCCTTGTGTATGCAACTTTATACTTTATGTACTTTTATCCTTATTATAATATATTAGGATGTAGGCTATGGCATGTCGTAGTCACTAGTCAAAAAGCAATCTGCCTTTTGACTCTACATTGATCTTATGTTGTCTAGATTGATGTTTCCAGATGGCCTTCTAAGTATGGTCGGCTGTAGGATGTAGTATAAACTATCTCAAGTACTTGTATTTTCTTTATTGTGACACCCTACACATATCCCACATCGGCCGTGGACAGAAGAGATTCCTGGTTCATAAGGAATGTCCTGCTTCTAATATTAACAACGCGTTTTGGGCGTATTGGCTGTGGATGAGAGGAGAACTCCACAGTTAAGCATGCTCAGGTGAGAGCAATCCAAGGATGGGTGACCTCACTGGGAAGTTTTCACCCGGACAACCAAAAGTAAAACCGTGAGCTCCTCGTGGGCAAAGCGGACAATATTGTTGGTGTGAGAGGTCGGGTATTACATTTATGCTTTGTAACACTTGTAAAAGAACTTGATAAGCAATATACAACATTCTTGAAAACCATATCCGTGTGTTGTTCTTAAGTTTTGTCTCTTGTTTTGCTTGTGTTCTAAGTATCAAACCATAAAGTCCTAGTTCCCCATTTGATCTGTTAAGTGTTCTAACACTCTCCTCATTGTGTGAGTGTTGTATTGACCATCCCTTAAACGGTCCTGCAATTGGTATCAGAGCATTCCAGGCTCTTGATTGTAAAATCTCACCATCTTAAGATCTCTTACTCACAAAAATTACTTAATATCTCAAATGGTAGCTCTCACTAAAGCTAATATGAAAAATGAAACCATGACAAAGTCTCCACTGATCACTACTGAAAACTTTGACACTTGGTGCCAAAGAATGGAAGGTTTCATCAAGTCACAAGACTCTAGGATGTGGGAATCTGTTGTCTCAGGACCTCACATACCAAGCACCTCTTCAGCTGCTGCTGGAGGTGGTATGATTCCAAAGGATGTGGCTGACTATTCTGAAGAAGACAGGAAGAGAATAGATATAGATCAGAAAGCCATTACAGCCCTTCAAATTACGCTTCCAAACTCCATATATAGAGGTTTCAAGACGTGTAAAATAGCCAAGAAACTATGGGATGCACTGCAGCTGATGTATGAGGAGTCCACTGAAGCCAAGGAGAACAAAAAAACCTCCTGAAGCAGGAGTTTGAAAACTTCACATTTAAAACAGGTGAAACCATGACTCAGCAATACTTCAGGTATGTTGAGATTGTGGACACTTTAATGGATGTTGGAGTGACTCTTGAAAATATGGATATTGTAAGGAAGTTTATGTCCCCTCTTCCTAGAAATAGAAACATTATTGTGTTGTTATCAAAAGAACTGAGAACCTTAAGACTCTCACTCTTACAGAGTTGTATGGTATTCTTAATGGATACCAGATGGATATGAATATGCAAAGTCCATCTAGTATCTCCAGCAATCAATGGAGTTCAGCCCTTCATGTGGTTAAAAGGGATAGTAGAGAACCACAACATCATCTCATTTGCTACCATGACAACTCACAAAATGGTCATTTCATCCTTTCTCAGAGACACCAAGAGAAACCTACACTCAAGGAAGTCCATTCCAAGAGACAAGCTCTTCACAAGCTTTTATGTTTTCTGATGAAAGCACAAGCAACTTTCTCTTCACCCTTGAAGATCTGGACTGTATCCATCTAGATGACTTGGAGTATATGGAGATAGTTCAGCAAATGGTTGTCCTCACTCATAGAGCTAAGAAATTATACAAGAGGACATGGAGAAAGTTTCCTAGAATGCAGCTAGTGGAAAGTTTGGGCTGGATAAAAGCAAAGTAAAGTGTTACAACTATAACCAAATGGACCACTTTGCTAGAGAGTGTAAGGCACCAAGGACAAATGCTAGCTAAACACAAGCCAGGCCAAACTACACTGATAAAGTCAACCAGAATGAGAAGCCAAAGCAACAAGCTGTAATTGTTATTGAAGAAGAAGGTTTTGACTGGAGCTTTCAGGTAGAAGATGCATCTCCAAACCAAGTATTAATGGCTGACCATGATGAAGCCAAGGTATTGGAACATCTCTGTACACCTGAATGCATTGGTAAAGTTAACAGATATAGGTCCTACAACTTAGAGATGAGATCTGATCTTGATTACTTAAATATTTTAAAATCTGATTTCAAAAGAGCTGAAAATAACTACAACCTTAAAATACAAGATATAGAGAAAACCATTTCAACTCTTAAACATGAACATACCAACTACAGGACTCAAATCAAACATCTTATAACTAAGTTGACTGAATGCCAGGCTGAGTTTGTGATCAGCAAAGCCAGGGTAGAAAATGTGTTCTTGAAGAAAAAACCTTCAAGAACATAATATCCTCGTCCTTGCATGCATAAGTTTGTTATCAAAATAAGCAGGGACTAGGATCTACTGAGATAGCTCCTCCACTCATAATCTTTTCTGTAAGATCTCCTAGGTGTGGAACTTACGAATATGAGCTTCCCCCTATAGATCCCATGAGTGAAGAGGATGAAGGGGAGATAGTGAAGGATGTCTTTGAGAAGAGTGAAGAAGAGCATCCTAAGAAGGGTCACTATTTTTCTAAGGAGAGAAAAGGAGTGGGGATGACTAAGTCAAGAAGGAAGAACTTGATCAGAAAGGCCAAGAGAAAGTCCAAGATGGCTCAAGAGGTCAATGCCACTTTTAATTTTATGCAGAAACAAGTTTTTATCTCTATAGGTTTTGAGGTGGTTAAGGCCGAAGACTCAAACTTGAACTCTAGTACCAGGAGTTCTAGTTCATGTTCCAAATCATCCCAGTATCATGAAGAAGGCTGATCAGTTGTGTACTACTGCTACGCAACCTGGACCATCCATCTCCAAAGATAGTTCTCACCCTAAAAAGAATTGCCACATCATCGGCAAATATGAAGATGGAGAAGGAAAGTGATCAATTCAGTCTTGTTCTCAAAGGAAGACCCTTAGAAGGAAGAAAATGGACTGTGTCATGTGTGGTAGTACTTCTCATCTTGCTAAGGATGTAACGCCCGGAATAAAGTTGAAATGAGCCAAAAAATAATAATAGGCTTAGACGAGATTATTTAATCTAAATTAGATGAAAATGGGTTATAGACCGAGTTAACCTTTTGAGTTACGGGTTGGATGAGTTTAAGGTCCCAGGAACGCCCAATATATATAAATGGATTAGCTAGAGCCACTCTCATTTACAACTCAAGCACCCAATTTCTATAGAGAGAGTGTAGAGAGAGGAAGTTGAGAGGAGGTGAAGATTCAAGGCTCGGTTGATCAGGAGATTGAAGATCGGTGTTTGTGGACATCCAAACCACAAGAAAATACCAAGAATCCATGTAAGAAACATCATTTAATTGTTTCTTTAGATTAAACCCGGATTCTAGGGTTTGGGTTTTTTTTGAAAATGACAAAGAATCATCCAAAACTCATGTTTTTATGTAAGAAAATATGTAAAAAGCTTAGATATAGCTTCATGGATGATAAACCAAGGTTTTGAGTGTAAAAGATTGAAGTTTTGGGTTAAAAATGGATTGATTCGTAATTTCAGCCTGTTCTGCGAAACTGGGTGCTCGTCCAGCGAAATTATGTGTTCAACCAGCGAAACTATGAAGTTTTCCTACGAAGCTATAGTTTCATAGACATGGATTTCCAACGAAAGTTGGGTGAAACTGGCAGGGAAACTGCAGGCGAAACTAACAGCGAATCTGCCGATCTTGCAGCGAAATTAGGCAGAAATTAACCCCTTTGAGTGTTAACTTATCTGCAGGCTGCATTCTGACCCTTGCTTAGAAAGCTTGATTGAGAAGCTACTCACTGAGTCCAGGTGAGTTGTAGATCCCTTATTTTAAAAGTTTTAAACTTGTTTGGGGTTGGAAATGCATACCAAATATACATTTTAAATGACCAAGATTTTAAAAGGTTTTAACAGGAAGATCGATTTTTCTATAAGAAAAGGTGCTATATAAATGTTTAGAAATAAATATTTTTCGCCTTGGAATTTTTTTTCGCTGAATAAGAAAAAAATTTTAAGCACGGCCCCAGCCAGGGGCGTTGCCCCTTTGACCCCACTAGGGGTTGCTGCCCCTAGGACCCCGCTATCAAGGGTTGCCGCCCCGGACCCCCGCTATCCCGCGGAGGGTCGGTTATGTTTTATGATGACTTGTACTCGTTATGTATGTGTATGAGTATGTGAATGGATGATGTGTGATGCTTATATGATGATGTGTGATGATGTTATGTATGTATACATTATGTTTTCTTTATGTTCCTTGCGTATGGTTATGTAGCTTTACGTGGTGTGATTATGTTAATGAACGTAAAGTATTATCTTAAAGAAGCAAAAGATTTAAGATAATGAAACTGGAACATAATGAAAGAATGTATGAAAGTTTTGCAAGCAAATGTAAAGGGGTTCACAACTCAATGAGAGTTGTTAGCCCGATTGTGTGTTACAACGTGCGATCTTGGCTGACCCATGAGGGTTGACTCAGAGGAGTCAGTCTTGGTGACTGCTTCATACGTGCGATATGAGATCCTTGTCGTTTAACCCTAGATGATATGTCTTTGTGCCCAAGAAGGGGGTTAAGCATATGACAGGATCTAGATAGAAGTGAAAGATAATAAAAAGAGCGAAAAGTGCGAAAAGTACGAAACGTGCGATATGTACGAAATGAACAATGACGGAAGATAATAAATGTTACATTCATGTATGTACGATGTATGATCACGTGCGATAGTAAAGAAAACGTTTTAACGAAAGAAAGGTAATATATTTTTATAAAACTAGAACTCACTCAACAACGCTGTCTATTATGTATTTTCCAATTGGCAGGTAATGCTGAGGATGGCACGGGTGCAGATACTTAGCAAGTTTTTGGGATGACATCCATTTTATATAACAATGATGTTTTTGTGATGTAATGCAAACAAATGATATTTTTGTAATGGTTGACAATGTTGTATTATTTTGCAAAATCAATTATATATATATGAAATGGTTTTAAGTTATTCCGCTGCGATGTATTTAGCAAATTTAAAGGTATGTTTTATGTTTATGTCCGATGATTGTCCAACTGTTAGACTCCCGGGAACGGGGCATTACAAAGGATTACCTCTACAATCCAAAGTACTGTCCACATGGCTAAGAAAGAAACTTCTGAGAGTTTGAAGAAGAAACAAGCTTTAGAAGGAAAATCTTTTCCTTTTGGAATCTCCAAAATGAAGAAAAAGATAAGTGAAAACTTGCCTACGGAAGAAAAGTTGGTCTTGGAAGAAAGGAATGCTTCTGAAGTACTAACGCCTGCTGTAGTGCTAGCAGAATCTTCCGAAGGTCTAGTCTCCAAAACATCCGAAGTTGTCAAGATTCCGAAGTGTTGAAGGTCAAGTCTAAGCTTTCAAAGGTGGTGTGAAAGTCAAAGAAAGACCATGTGACTGAAAGTTCTTCATCAACACCAGCAAATGTTCCTCAAAATATGACAATAGGATCAATTACTGTTGCATTGTCTTCAACTTCTTTTGATGAGCCCAATACCAATAAGGCTTGGGTTTTCAAATGTAACTAATCATCTCTTTTATGCAGGAACAACTTAAGACAAACATAAATGTATGGATCATTGATAGTGGCTGTTCCAGGCACATGACAGGCAATGTGTCACTACTCCAAAAATTTGAGAAAATTGATAGAGGGATAGTTTCTTTTGGAGGAGATGCTAGAGGTTACATTACAGGAAGGGGCAGGGTCACAAATGGTAAGCTCAACATTAAGAAGGTAAACTTTGTCAAGGAGCTTGGATACAATCTTTTGAGTGTATCTCAATTTTGTGATCAGAGTCATAACATGCTCTTTACTGAGCATGAGTGTATTGTTCTCAAGCCCGGGGTGGTCATTCCTCATGAGCATATCCTGCCCAGAGCCCCCAGGAAAGGGAACATGTACAAGATGGATTTGCAAGAAACATCTCCCTCAAAAGAAGTTTTATGCTTTCTATCTAAAGCCAATAGTGATAATTCTTTCCTCTGACATAAAAGAATATGCCATGTAAACTTTAAAAACATGAATAAATTAATTAAGAATGATTTGGTAACTGGAATGCCGAAGAAAGAGTTTACAAGTGATGACCACTGTGTTGCATGTCTCAAAGGGAAGCAACACAAGGTATCTCACGAGCCAAAGGAAAGAAATTCCATCACTACTCCCTTATACTTATTACATATGGATCTCTTTGGCCTACCCGTGTAATGAATCTAGGAAGGACCTCAAATTGTTTGGTGATCACAGATAACTTTACAAGATTCACTTGGGTCTTTTTTTCTTAGAACTAAGGATGAGACTCTTGAGATCTTGAAGAATTTCATCTTAAAGATTGAGAATCAATGTGATCACAAGGTCAAAACCATAAGATGTGATCAAGAAACTAAATTTAAGAACATAATCCTTGATACATTTTGTGATGAAAAAGATATTACAAGAAAATTTAGTACTCCCAGGACTCCTCACCAATATGGTGTTGCTGTGAGGAGAAACATGACACTAATTGAAGCTACAAGAACTATGTTGTCTGACTCTAAACTGCCCATCACCTTCTGGGCAGAGGCACTGAACACTGCTTGCTATGTGCAAAACAGAGTTTTAGTAGTTAAGACACATGGTAAGACTCCTTATGAACTTTGGCACAAGAGGAAACCTTTTATTGGTTTTCTCAGGTCATTTGGATGTCCTTGCACCATCTTGAATACCAAGGATCAAATTTCCAAGTTTGATGAGAAATCAGATGATGGACACTTTATTGGATACTTTTCTCAAGCTAAGGCTTATACAGTATACAATCTCAAAACTAGAGTAGTTGAGGAGTCAGCTAATGTGACTTTCAATGAGCACACTCCCAGTGTGAAAGGTTTTGGTCCTGATTGGCTATTTGATCTTGATTTAGTTACCAACTGTTTTAACAAATCTTGTGAGCATGTTTCAGGATCCACAGATATATTATCAACAGGTGATCCTGACCCAAGATTTGAGCTAAGAAGACCATCAAGCTATACTACTTCAGCTCTAGTTGTAACTAACCCTGCAGATGGAGTTCCTATGAGCACAATAATGAAAAATCCAGCTGATACATCTGAGGTGCCTTCAAATTCCAGCTCAGAGGCATAAAACTCAAATGAAGGAGCTTCTAATGTAGGAGGACATGGTGGTGGTGAAAGTGATCAAGAATTTCTTGATGCTGATAACCACTCCATTGAAGACAACATAAATGATGTCACACACTCATTGGATCAAGTTTCTCTTGATAAGTATGCTGATGTGATGGGTGAAACTCCATTTCCAGAGCTAAATTTCTCTAATTTAGATCTTTCCAAGCAACTTCATGTAATCCCTCAACTAAGAATCCATAAAGTTCATCCCACCACAAACATCATTGGATATGTTGATATAGGGGTAAGGACAAGAGGACAAACCCATGATGTAAATGTTTGTCTCCACTCTTGTTTCCTATCCCAGATAGAGCCAAAGAAAGTTGATGAGGCTTTAAAGGATGGAAGTTGGGTTGAAGCTATGCAAGAGGAGCTGCTTCAATTCAAAAGGCAAAAGGTTTGGAACTTATGTCCTCTTCCTCAAGGGAAGACTACCATAGGAACCAAATGGGTGTTCAAGAATAAGAAAGATGATAGAGGACTTGTCATAAAAAAGAAGGCTAGACTAGTTGTCCAAGGATACACACAAGTAGAAGGAAAAGACTACATAGATGTCTTTGCTCCTGTAGCAAGACATGAAACTGTCAGAATATTTTTAGCTTTTGCTGCATCCAAGGATTTCAAGGTCTACCAGCTTGATGTCAAGTGTGCTTTGTCTATGGGGTGATTGATGAATAGGTGTATGATTGATAAAGCTCTTTATGGGCTGCACCAAGCTCCAAGGAAGTGGTATGAGAATCTATCTCAGTATCTCTATTAATATGGCTACAAAAGAGATACTATAGATGAAACTGTCTTCATCAAAGGAACAGGGAATGACTTAATGCTAGTTTAAGTGTATGTAGATGACGTTATCTTCGGGTGAACTAATCCAAAGCTCTGCAAGGATTTTAAGAAGCTGACGAAGAAAAGATTTGAAATGAGTGCCACATGTATTTGTGCAAGATATCAAGCCAACCCTAAGATGTCACACCTGGTCACTATCAAAAGAATTTTAAGATATCTCAAAGGTGCTCCAACACTTGGCCTTTGGTATCCAAAGAATTCTGACTTCAATCTGTATGTATATACAGATAGTGACTATGGTGGCTGCAATATGACTAGTCAAAGTTAAAACAAATGAACACTATGCTAATCTGTTCACCAAAGCTTTTGATGAACAGAGATTTAAATATCTTGTTTTAGCTATTGGGATGATTAACTTTGAGTAGATTTTCTTAAAACTAACTCATATTATTTCTAAAACCTATGTGTCCTAAGTTTTTTATTTTATCACCTACATAAGCCCTTGTTTACTTTGAAATAAAAATCTTTTAAAGGATATTTCTTAGACTTTTGAAAATTTTGATCATTCTATTATTCGGAAGATATGTATTTACCTTCGGAAAAAACTTATATCTTCAAAACAAATAACTATTTAAGTGGATTTACTTTCTGAAGAAATTTCCAACATATCTTTCGAAGCTTAAAATCATTCTTGAGTACTTACATGTTTTAAAGAACAATTTTCTTCCGAAAGCAATTAAGTCTTGGAAGTTTTATTCTCCTTAGAATAAAATCACTAAGTTTTAATCTCTTCCGAAGCAAAATTTTCTAAACTCTTTGAAATTTATTCAGAAGCCATTTTGGCTTCGTAAGCTTTTATTAAAAACTTCCGAAGTAAAATTAACTTTCGGAATATTTTCGACTTCCAAGAAAACTACCTTCTTGGGCACTTTTTCAGAGGTGGGGCCGACATCCGGATTTT
The DNA here is from genome assembly GCA_025215565.1 of Flaveria ramosissima. Lineage (NCBI taxonomy): Eukaryota > Viridiplantae > Streptophyta > Magnoliopsida > Asterales > Asteraceae > Flaveria > Flaveria ramosissima. Next base: position 38,092,019 of record CM046037.1, on the reverse strand, counting down.
AAAGTTTATCCTCTTTTATTAACTTTGTCACACATCCAATTCATATAAATATACCCAACGTTCCCCCCCCCTCTTTCACTATATTCTTCATCTGAACTCTCCAAAACCTAAATTCACCCACAACCAACTTTGTTCTTATCTTCCTTCACCTTTAAGCTTTCTCAAATGGCCAACCTTAACCGCAAAAACAACCCTGATTTCTCCATGCAACTCTATAGACAACATAATCAGGTTGCCTTGTTGGACTCTGTGATAGATTCTAGTTTATCAGAGGTTTGCTAATTTCTTGCTCTATCAAACTACTTCACCTCCCTAACCATTGATCCTCCACTCTATGAGAATCAGCCTTTGGAATTCTAAAAGACTTGTCAAGAGGTCATTATGGATGGGGAGAGGATATTGTCTGCCATAGTGTAGGGGAGGACAATCTTCATCACTCCAGCCATCATCAATACCCACCTTCAGCTGGATGATGAAGAAGGTGAGTTGTCCTTCCTAAAGAAAGCTGTATATCATTCCTTTGAGCAGGTGAGTTACGAGGGAGATTTCTCTATAAAGACTTTCAGGAAAAGGAAGGTCTCATCCCAGTTGAAGTACCTACTTCATGTGGTCATCCACTGCTTATCCAACAAGCATGGGGGATGGGACCAGATTCCTAAAGATCTCTCCTTTATAGTTCATGGAATGGTCCAGGGGGTCAAATTTAGGTACTCACAGTTTATTTATACAAATTTACTTGCAAATTTGGACTCCTTAGAGTATTATATGTTCGCTAGATATGTTAAACACATTCTCAACTGTGAACTGGGCTCACAGTTGAGGGGGATAGGTAGTATTTTAAAATTGGGACAGATGAAGCCCGACATCTTTAAAACAATGATAAAGATTGTCCCAAAAACATTAGAGCTCATTGCTAAAGGTGACAACCTAGCAACACAAGCTAGTGTTAAACCCACACCTTCTATCATTTAACCACAAAGACAACCACAAATCATCTTCACCTACTAAAGAAAATCCAAACGAACCCCTACACAAGCTTCTCAGCTTGTGCAGGCTCCCATATCACTACCCATATAGGAAAAAGTGGAAACTTGAGCTCCCACTTCTCCTGAGGAGCAAACCACTCCCATCTCATCAAGAATCAGTGCTGAGGTTCGTCATGCTTATTCTGATTAGATTATTAGCCCATCAGCCTTAAGCCTTCACTAATAGTCTCAACACTCTAGTGAATAACTTTCAGGGGAAGTTACCATCCCCAGCCTCTTGATCTAAACCAACCAATTCCCAACCTAGAATTCTATGATGATGAAGACATAGGATTCAGTGAGTACCATGAGTCTCTCTATTCCTCCATACATGAATAGAGATGAGTACTCATGCTTCTTCCTTGTCTAGCCCATATTATTCACCCATCACTGAGGTGATCTCCCTGAACCAATTCACCAATTCAGGAGGTCTATATGGAAGATGCTTTCACTTCTGAAAGTGATTACATCATCAAGACCTCAACCATGGCAACCCAGCCCATTGACACTACAACTGAAGCTATCATTAAGCAGGGGAAATCTAGCAGCCAAGAACACTATGTTGGTGGTGAGAGAGAAGACTTTGGTTCCATTCTCTCATCCCCTTTTGATTCTTCCGATGAAGATGAGGGGAACATGAGTCTAAAGGTGCAAAAACGTACTCAAACCTGCACTTATTTGGTCTCATAGGTTAGTCACTTGGAGTTTCAAGTGACTACCTTACAAAACAGGGTCAATGATCAACAACTTGAGATATCTTATCTCAAGGAACAACTAGCTGAGAGACCTTTAAGAAGAGCTCATCCAGGAACACAAGAACCTGAGGATGTGATTGACCTAACTCCTAGCTCATCTATGCAAGTAGGTGATGCTACCAAAAAGGGGGAGAAAGTCATAGCAATCACAGAACCTAGGAGTTCTTCACAGAGTATGGACATAGAGGATTCACCACCCTCACTTGCAGTTGTCCATACTCAGCAACCTCCTCAAGTTCACATTAATATGGACTCACTCATACAACAATTGTTTGAGGAGGGTATTCCAAGGGCTATGTCATCCCCACCCCAAGGATCATCAAACTACATTTTAGGGTGGAGGTATGATGCTGATAGAAGAGCCCTCATACTTCAAAGAGTTCAAGGGCAGCAAGATTTCTTTACCTTTTAGACCTTGAACTACTATGAAGGTCTTGATTTGGTCAACATGCCACTTGTCAATCCAAGCGATCTAGGCAAGCTGACAGGATGATTCAAAGAATTTAAGACATGATTGCTGAAGAGTCTAACCAAAGAAGATGACAAATGCAATCAGGTAATGTCATTGGTCAACTGGATGTTGAGGTGGACCCTAAGACTAGCTTCAAAGGGAAAACCTTGACTGAAGGCCCAGTGATAGAGCCTGTGAGCAATGTCACAACAACAACTGCTTCAACATCCCATTCCCTCAGTGATGCACCAGCTGGTGAAGGTGCCTCACAGCCTCTCTCTAGCCAAAGTCTGGATGCTACACCAGACAATGAAAGTCGATCTCTCTCTACCCTGTGTCACAAAGGTTTGTGGGTGATAAAGAGAAAAGGATTTTAACTTGTGAGGAGATTGAATAGAAGGAGAGAGAGAGAGAGGAAGAGGAAGCTAAGGGGAGAAAGTTTCAACGGGTCTTCAGGCTTCATGGAAGCTGTAATCAGGGCTGCTCCCAGACCAAACACTCAGAATGATGAGTTGAGGGCAGTCAGGATTAACTACTTGCAGACCAGGAACTATGATATAGATGATATCATCTCTCTCCCCTTAGATGAACTGAATGAACTAGCAGACATGAAAATGTCTAGGGAGAGGAAGGAGGCAGAGGATGCAGAGTTGCTCCTCAAGATCAAGGAAGAAAAAAAAAGGTTGTACAAACACACTCCTACCATCTCCCTAGTTCAAGAAAGCCCTGTGCAAGAGGCTGTGGCAACTCCACAACCTCAAGTAGATAAAGAAGTTGATAGACAAAACATGATCAACTACCTGAGTGCCACAGGACTCTACCAGGCAGCTGCACTTCTTCCTTTGTCCTTTGAGTACATTGAGTTTGAGTACCTCAAGCAACTTGAACTACAAGTTCTGAAAGAAAAAAGGCTACAAAGAGAAAGATGAGGGAAGAAGCTGCAAAGTCAAGAGCTATCATCAAAAAAAGTCAGAAAAAGTCTGTAGATAAGTAGAGGATAATGATCTTCTTGAAGCTATAAGGATTATCCGGAAGGAGGCTTGGTCCAGTGTCTCTATCCACAATGGATGAGCACATCGGGGTTATTAAGAGAGGAGAGCTTGTTGACTTACACTCCCCACCAAGTCAAGCTCCTCCTGAAGTTGAGGTTAAGGTTGAACAATTTGAGACAACACAACCTGGACCTCATGCTGAACCTCAGCAAGCTTCATCTTCTGATCCACAGCAGGGTCCAACTCCCTCTCCTTCTGAACCTGTGAGGGAAAAGGACCCAACTAAGAAAGACAAGACAGAACAAGATGGTACTAAAGGCCAGTCTTCTCAGTTAAAGTTCCCAACGCGGAGGAAAAGGATGAAAACTAAACCTACTTCAAGGAAAAAGAAAAAGAAGTCAAAGTCATCCACCTATGGACCTCAGGATGAGTCAGATCATCCTGAGAGAGTGCAAGAAGAGGCTGCTCAACCAACTACAGTTAAAGTGGAGCCTCTTGCATCAGGAAGACCCATCTTGTCTTGGACCTTTGCTGCTAATCTAGACAGATGGTATGTCACTAGAGATCAAGGTGGTCAAGATGTCTACTTCTGGCAAGACATGCTTAACTTACCTCTACATGATCTCTTTGACATGAGAAGGTATTTTGAAAGTCTGAGTGATCCTGACCAATCAATGAAGAAAGGAATAGTTATGATCATGATGAGGACTGTCAATATCAGAAGACTTTGAAGAACATGCTTTCTCTGATGTACTTTTCATAAAGCTGACCAACTTTCCGCTGCAACTCTGAAGACTCACCAACTTATACAAGTTGGTGAAAGGTCCATGCTTTATGCAACTGTACATTGAGGCCTTGTGTATGCAACTTTCTACTTTATGTACTTTTATCCTTTTTGTAATATATTAGGATGTGAGCTATGGCATGTCATAGTCACTAGTCAAAAGACAATCTGTGTGTTGACTCTATATTGATCTTACATTGTCTAGATTGATGTTTCCAGCTGGCATTCTATGTATGGCCGGCTGTAGGATGTAGTATAAAGTATCTCAAGTACTTGTATCTTTCTTTATGCTTTGTAACACTTGTAAAAGAACTTGAGAAGCAATATACAACATTCTTGAAAACCATATCCGTGTGTTGTTCTTAAGTTTTGTCTCTTGTTTTGCTTGTGTTCTAAGTATCAAACCATAAAGTCCTAGTTCCCCATTTGATCTGTTAAGTGTTCTAACACTCTCCTCATTGTGTGAGTGTTGTATTGACCATCCCTTAAACGTTCCTACAGGTGTGTATCTATCTATGTGTACCTTATATAAGCGAACATGTGTGTGTGGGTGTGTGTATATAAGTGCATGAATTATTGTATGTATAATATTTATATGTGTATGTAATGTGTAAGGAATATATATATATATTTATATATATATATATATATATATATATATATATATATATATATATATAGGATGGGATGAAGTTATATTGAGAACCTTAGATTTTTGTAAAAATCCTTTAACTAAATGTGGGCCTTTGATATGTTTTTTTGATCTAAATGCCAGGTGCAGGATTGGTTTTTGTCACTTAAACACTTGGATTTCTCTCAAACTCACTTATATAACACTCAAATCAGATGAAGTAAAGTCTTTTATAAGAGTTGATAATAATATAATAAGTAGCAAAGAACACACAGAAATAATTTTCAAGGCACTTGTATATATTACTTCTCAACTCAAAGTATTACAAGACCCTTACAAGCATATTACATGAGTTACAATGAGAAACTATATATACAAGATCCTACAGCCGGATATACTTTGATACCAGCTGGAAACCTAAGACTAAAGCATATACTACAATGCTAAAGTTAAGGTATCTTAGATAAAGTATTATCTAAGATATGGTAGTCATGACATGTCCATGACTTACCTTTTGTCACCAACTAAAGATGGCAACTGTACTAACTTATAAAGGTAAACAGTGGAATAAAGAATGGTCAACTACATGGCTTTTGAGAAAACGCCATGCAGTATCTCACAGGTCTGCAGCGGAGTGTCAGGAAGACCATACTTATGCCCACTGGATAATAGTAGTGTCTTCCGAAGGTAAGTTGGCTTCGGAAAAACAAGTTCTTCCAAAGCCACTTATACTTCGGAAGAGGCTTCTATACTTCCGAGGCTTGAGGAATTCTTTCATACTTCAGAAGTTGACTTCTGGTCTATCACTCTAAGTCTTGATCTTCGGAAGTAAATACTTTGTCTTCAGAAGTTGGAGTTTTCCTTCGGAAGTTAGTTTTACACTTTGTCTTCGGAAGAGCTCCTTTTTCCTTCGGAAGTTCCACACTTAGCTTCATAAGTCCTTTATTAGTTGTACCAAATTAGTCTAAGTGATATGGTTTTGGTTGCACCAGCCTTTCTAGATCCAACAAACTCCCCATAGACTGATGCTACCAAAACCTCACTTGTGTCTGCTTCTCAAAGTTTTCAACACCAGGGACAAAAGATATTCATCTGTTTCTTTGTTCTTCCCTGAAGTGGTGCTGAGAAGCTTGTACAAGTCATTAGTGGATAGGAGATCCAGTCTATCACTCTGAATGACATGTACCCTCTATTGCGTCCCCCTTAAAAGAGTTAGTTGACGGGAGTTATAGTCCTACTCCCATCTAACTATGGATTCAAGTTCAGGACCTTCAACCATTTGTAAAAAGGCTTTGAATTTGGTTGTTGATCCCTTCCTTTTCTCCTCCTCTCTCAGTTTCAACTCTTCTTCAACCTTGGTCCTATCAGTTAGCTCGGCTATATGAAGACTGCCTAGATGATTTCTGATATGAGCAGCTAAATCAGAGTTTGAAGGGTTGGAGAATGGCTTCTCTGCTAACTTAGCAATATCAAATCTGCTTAAGTGTAGCAGAGATGAGGCACTTAGCCTATTGAGCTCTCCATTCTCTCTTTCAACAACAAAGTTGTGAGAAGAGTCTTTGAACCTCCACTGGATGATCTTCTTCCTAGGTGCAAGAGGTTGTCTTGGCACCCGGTCACCTTTCTTGGTATCCAGCAGAGTCACCAGCCTTCTCCTTAACTTCTTTCTTTCTCATTCAAAGTGTCTAAATTGAGGCCAAGGAGATTTGCAGCTTGGTCCAATGTTCCTCTGGACAGATCAAGAAATTGATCTCTAGTGAGGGAACATAAGGATCCATCAACATAAGTCAAATTGACTGAATCCTCCTCACAGGAGATGTCGCTCAGGGTTGTGCAATTCTTGAGCTTTGTCTTGATTGTCTTGAACTCCTCTAAGGAGATATATTTAGAAGGCTGAGGGGATGGTTTGAGGGGTAGTTAGGTAGGTTGAGGTGTTTGGGTTCTGGCTAGTGTTTTGGGTTAGAGGATGGGTAGTTTAGGTGGTTGAGGTGAAGAGGTTGGTAGGAATGATGGTGTAGGTTCAGGGGTGTATGGTTCAGTGGTTGGTTCAGTTTTGATGGGGAATGGAAAGGGAATTGGTTCAGGTTGTGGTTGGGTTTGAAGTTCGGGTTGAGTAGTTGATTTGAAGATCATCCCCTGTCTCCTTCTGTACATCTCCTTCCTCTTCCCCGAGCGAATGTCAGCCTTTATGTCACTGACATGTAGCTGGAGGGTCTTTTCAGACATAGGACCCACCTGCCTGCCAGAGAAGCCATGAGCCCTGAGATAGCTCTTCATCCAGGCCTTCTCACTTATCTTCTTGGCAGCAGCTAGTCCTGCTTCCTCTTCCTTCTTCTTCTTCAGCATCAGCTTTTCCCTGGCAGCTTTCTTTCTCTCTTTCTCCATTTCATCTTGCTCTTTGTTGAAGAGCCAAAGGATCGTATCATTGTTGTGTGGAGATAATTCTTCTAGAGAGAAACCTCTGGAGGTTAGGAAAGTTATCCTTTCCCTCCTGAGCTGCTGATTAGCTTCTCTTTCTTTCATCTCCCTTTCTTCTTCTAAGACCAACCTTGCTGCCTCTTCTCTTTGCTGTTTTTGCAGCAAAGTTGTCTTTTCCAGCTCAACTAACTCCTCTAGTGGTAGCAGGAGTACATCTTCATTTGCAGCTCCTAGATTGACAAGTCTATCAATAATCTCTACTCTTCTTCTATCGTTAACTGCCTCCTGGTTGGCTGCAGCTGCTTTGCTACTGGCAGCTAGCAGTTTTCCAGTTTGAAGTATACCTTTTCTTTTGAGTTTTTCTAACCTTTCTTCCTCCTGAAGCTCTTCCTTAGTCATCTTCCTCTTTCCTTTGATGTCTTCGGAAGTGATAGACTTTGGGGGTTCTTGGATGGAAGGTTCAGGTTGAGTAGTAAAGATGGAAGCTGGAGTTAATGTTGATGTTTGAGCTAGGGGTTGGGTGAGAAAATCCTCCCTATTAACCTCAGATGCAAGTTCTAGGATTGCATCTGTGACTATTAGATCATCGGGTAAGGAGAATAGTCCTTCCGCAGCTGCATTCTCAGCTTCGGAAGATTGAAATTGTTCTTTCGAGGCTTTGACTTGTGCTTCGGAAGTCTGTGAGAATGCACTATCTGTCCCAACTGTCTCAGTTGCTGGGCCATCAGTCCTTGTTTCCCCTTCGAAGTTAATCTCAGGTTCCACTTGGACTTTAGGTTGACCAACTTCCTCAATAGTGGTAGAAGGTGCATTTAACCTCTGAAGCTCTTGAGCTCCGAAGTAGATCACAGACAGATCAGGACTTCGTTGTTCAATAAGAGATTCCAATAGGAACTTGTTGAAGAACCTATTGAGATCTTGAAGTATCCTTTGATCCATTTGAATTACAACCGGAGGAGGCTCAGGAAAAACTGAAGCTTGTTGCATAGGATATTTTGAGCTTAGGGAAGTGAGAGCTTGACTTTGGGGCTCCTCTTGTCTTTGGCTTTGTCCCTGAACGCTCTCCCCCTTTTTGGTAGCATCATCCTGAGAGCTTGATGAGCTAGAGGAAGAGGTCAAAGAGACCTGAATTGGTACGTGCCTAACAGACCTCTCAATCTGTTTCTCAGCTAGTTTGGCCTTGAGAATTTCAATCTCAAGTTGCTGAGTGGCAGACCTATCCTCTAAAGTCCTAACCTTAGATTCAAGATTTGAGACTTTAGAAAGTAGGTCTTCAAGGGTAAGTTGCAGTCTTCCCTCATCTTCTTTTGAAGAATCACGGGGAGATGAGGTAACATACCTTGTATGTTCATCCTCACCACCAGATGTGGTGTCTTGGCGCCCTAGTTTCCCTTGCTCATTGATGTCTCTTTCAGAGTCATCAAAGGTCATGGTTGCCGTAGATTCAGTCTCGGTAATATTACCACTGTCCTGAGGATCCATTGAGGCTCCTTTAGTAGTGACAGCTGATTCTACATGAGTCCCCTCCACATCAATGGGACTCACCTCAGTAAAGGTTTGCTGATGGGGGCTAGAGATAAGAGATCTCTCTGGGCTCTATTGATCCTTGAGAGGGTGTTGTGGATCAACTTCATTGCCCTGAAGAGACATAATCTCTTCATCAGCTCCGATTAGTAGGTAAGTAAAGGATATGGAAGTAAAATCTAGTGACCCGGGACTTTGATCAATGTCTAAAGGCATTGAGCCTGTGATGGGGCTGTCCCTTTTTGGCTGCTCAGGGGAGTATAAAAACTCTCCCTGAGGGTTTTCAGCTTGGGTTTCGGGCTCATGGATCTGAGACAGAGGAGACTCAAGACCCATATTGAGATCAATTGTGAAGGATGGTTGGACCTCAGGCTGAGTGGGAGCCCATAGTTCCACTCTAGCCTTTTTGGGTAGAACATGAGGAGCTTGTTCAACTAGAGAAGATTGAACAAGGGTTCGTTTGGGGCGTCTTTGATAAGTGAGGGTAATGGGTGGAGAAGGTAGATTTGGCAAAGTGAGGGTAGTTGCTGGTGTGGGTTCATCACCTGTGGGGTTAACAGGGATGTCACCAGGAGCCATTGGCTCAATCATACCTGGAAGAAGTGCAGTATCTCGTCCGGTGATGTTGGTGGACACTCTCTTCAAAGTTTTGAAGAGGGTCGGCCTCATTTGAGGAACAATCAGAGTAGCTGCGCAGACAAGCTTTCTCTGGTCCAGCTCACAATTGATAATGTGCTGGAGAAACCTGGGATACATGAAGAATGTGTCCCGTTGAAGGTTTCCCATGAGATTGGTCAGCACAAATCTTGAGTAGTTGAAGCGGAGGCTTCTCACTAAACCATGAACTAGGCACCCAAGTTCATATGGGATTTGATCCCATCTCCTAGATTTTTTGGACAAACAGTGAAGAACTACATGCAGCAGGAACTTCTAGTTGTAAGAGAAGTTGAATATGTAGACGGTTGACCTGCTAACATCTCCACCATATCCTATTTGGAGATAAGTGTTGTCTAAATCTGCTTTGGGGAATTCTGTAGGAGCGCCCTCATCATGAAGCTCTAGATGCTCCCTGATGATTTGTTCAGAAATGACCAACTCCTGGCCACAGATGCTCGATCTAATGACACGAACTCCATTTAGGGTTTCAATCTGACCGTTTGCCCAAAATTCAGACATATGATTTGAGTAGACCGTGGGGTTAACAATCAGGGCAGTGTAGTAAGAAGATTGGGTTAGAAAGGAGATGATATCCGAGAAGTCGGCATCCCTTGAAGAATCTAGGAGTGCGACTTGGTTGTGCTGAGGGGTAAGTGCCATTTGAGAAAGTTGCAAGAAGATAGTTCGGAATTGGGTAAATTGAAGATGAAGAAAGCTTTTAGGGCAGTAATTTTGGTAAAGAGGATGAAAGTGATTAGCCGGAGGTATTTAAACGGGTGGAATGGCGGTTTAAAGGGGGTTTGGATAAGATGATGGGAGGTTTCAGTGGATGATGTGACATGGGCGGTAAGGTTAGTCCATTTAAATAATCCGACGTCATTAACAAAATCTTTAATTTTTACAGAGTGGGGCCCAAAAGATTTCCGTTACACAGTAAAATCTTTCTTACGAGTATAAAGCATTTCCGAAGGTAATGTTCTTCCGAAGGCAAATTTACTTCCGAAAGTAAAGTTTTTTACTCCCGAGAGTATATGTTGCTTTCTAAATTGAGAATGTTACAAGCTTCGGAAGTAGATCTGATATGAAATCAATTGCTTCTTCCGAGACTTAACAACTCTTCCGAGAAGAAAATTATCCTGGGAGGAATTTGCTTCGGAAGATATGAAAAATAGCTTCCGAGGGTTAATTCCTCTTCGGAAGAATTCATACTTGGATAAAATTTTAGAGAAAGACCTTTTGTAACAGGGCTTAGATTGTTTTGACATAGAACATTACACATTAACAAGTTTTCAAATGAGATATACTAATCAAGGTTTATCATCCTAATAGTTGTAATGAGATATTTGAATCTTTGTTCATCAAAGGCTTTGGTGAACAAGTCAGCATATTGTTCATTTGAGTCAACTTTGATTAGCTTGATAAGATTTTTCTCATGAATATCTCTAATGAAATGATACCTGATATCGATGTGTTTAGTTTTGGAGTGCTTCACTGGATTTTCAGTAATGGAGATAGCACTATTGTTGTCAATGTGGATAGGAGTGCTCATGAAGTTAAATCCGTAATCTATCATCTGGTTTTGAATCCACAGCAGCTGAGCACAACAACTAGCAGCAGCAATGTATTCAGCTTCAACAATTGAAGTAGAGACACATGATTGCTTCTTGCATTACCATGAGATGATCCTTCCACCAAGAAATTGACATCCACCAGATGTTGATTTCTTGTTGATATTGCAGCCACCATAATCATTGTCAGAGTAACCATAGAGATTGAAATCACTATTTCTTGGATACCAGAGACCTACTTTAGGTGCTCCTTTGTGGTATCTGAGGATTCTCTTGGCAGCAAGTAGGTGAGACACCTTTGGAGCAGCCTGATATCTTGCACAAATACAAGTTGCAAACATGATATCGAGTCTACTTGTTGTGAGATACTTCAGAGAACCAATAATTGCTCTATACTGATGTTGATCAGTATCCTCCCCCTTAGAGTCAGGGCAAAGATTGTGGTTTCTGGGTATAGGTGTTTTTGCGGCCTTACCTTTTTTCATATCAAATCTTTCTAAGATGTCATTGACATACTTAGATTGACTGATGAAAAACCCTTCCTTCATTTGCTTCACCTGAATTCCAAGGAAAAAGTCCATTTTTCCCATGGAACTCATCTCAAACTTCTTCTTCATGATGCTCTCAAAGTCTTTACACATTTGGTCATTTGAGGAACCAAATATGATGTCATCAACATAGACTTGAATGAGCAAGATGTCTTTTCCAGACTTCCTTATGAAAAGAGTCTTATCAATGGTACCTCTAGTGTAACCATTCTTCAGGAGAAACCAAGACAATGTCTCATACCACAGCCTAGGTGCTTGGTGCAGCCCATATAGAGCTTTATCCAATTTGCACACATAGTTGGGATACTGTGGATCTTCAAATCCCAGAGGTTGGCATACGTAGACTTCCCTATCTATATCCCCATATAGAAAGGCACACTTGACATCAAGCTGGTAAACAGTGAAATTCTTGGATGCAGCATAAGCAAGGAAGATCCTAACTTCCTCAAGTCTTGCAATAGGTGCAAAGACATCAGTATAATCGATTCCCTCCTCTTGAGTGTATCCTTGAACCACCAGTCTTGCCTTGTTCTTGATAATCAAGCCTCTATCATCTCTCTTGTTTCTGAAAACCCATTTAGTGCCTATTGGTACTTGACCAGATGGTAGCGAACATAGGTTCCAAACCTTTTGTCTTTTGAATTGAAGCAGCTCCTCTTGCATTGATTCAACCCAGCTACTATCTTTCAAGGCATCTTCCACCTTCTTGGGTTCCATTTGGGATAAAAAGCATAGCAGACATCCCCATTGTGAGTTTGTCCTCTTGTTCTCACGCCTTCAGAGACTTCTCCTATGATGTTCTCAGCTGGATGAGTGTTGTGAATCCTAAGTCTAGGAATTACCTCCAGTTGCAAAGATAAATCCAAATTGGACATATTTTGCTTAGGAGCTTGAACACTTGATCCAGCTGCTGTTTCAAACTCATTCAATGAGGACTGATTGAATGAAAGAGAAACATCATCATTTGTTTGCTGAAGTAGCATCAACAGTTGCCTGTTCCTTCAAGATGTTGCTTTCATCAGCTTGGTGTTGTGCACGGTCACCTGAAGAGGTTTGAGAGTCAATAGGTGAACCGCTTGTTGAAGCTCCACTATCTCTTGAGATGGTTATACTATCAGATCTTCCAATAGTGGGAACTTGATTTGCTACAGCTCTTGGAGAACTTGGAATAGGTCTGTGAAGCTCAAACAGTTGATCATCATCAGAGTTACTTTGAGCACCTGTTCCAGCTGAAACATTCTCACAAGATGGTTTAGAATAGTTTGGAAACAATTCTAAATCAAATATATTATCAGGACCATTTCCCCTAACACAAGGAGTGTGCTCATTAACTACAATGTTGAAAGATTCCTCAAATTGTTGATTTTTAATGTTATAAACTCTATAAGCTTTAGAGTTTGAGGAATATCCAACAAATATGGCATCATCCGACTTTTCAGCAAATTTTGCCAAATTGTCTTTTGTGTTAAGTATGGTACACCTGCTGCCAAAGGACCTTAGAAAGCCAATGAACAGTGGCCTCTTGTTCAATAGCTCATAAGGGGTTTTTCCATGTGGCTTTACTACAAGGACCCTGTTCTACACATAGCATGCAGTGCTGACTGCCTCTGCCTAGAATGTTAGAGGTAGCTTTGAATCAGCTAACATAGTCCGAGTAGCCTCAATAAGTGTCCTATTCCTCCTCTCAGCAACACCATTTTGTTGAGGAGTTCTAGGAGCACTATATTGTCTGGTAATCCCTTTTGAGTTACAGAATGAGTCAAGAACGTGGTTCTTGAACTCAGTCCCTTGATCACTTCTAACTATTTTAACCTTGTGATTAATTTGATTTTCTATTTTAAAAATAAAAGATTTCAAAGTTTCAGCAGTTTCATCTTTGGTTCTTAAAAAGAATACCCATGTAAATCTAGTAAAATCATCAACAATCACAAGGCAATATGATTTCCTTCCAATGCTCATTATACTTGTGGGACCAAAAAGATCCATCTGCAATAAGTGTAATGGAGTGGTGATGGAGTTAACAACTTTGGATTTATGAGATGCCCTGTGTTGCTTCCGTTTCAGGCATGCAACACAGTTATCTTTGCAGAAAAATTCATTTTTAGGCGAACCATGTACCAAGTTATTTTTAGCCAATTTACTCATTGTCTTAAAATTTACATGACACATTCGTTTATGCCATAGTGTTGACTCATCACCATCAGCTTTGGAAAGAGCATGATACTTCTCCCATTGGGGAAGCATTGTTCATATCCAACTTGTACATATCCCCTTTCCTGGGTGATCTAAGAAGCACCAATTCCTGAGGAATTGTCATCCCGGGTTTGAGGATTATGCACTCATGTTCTGTGAAGAGCATTTGATGCTTTTGATCACAAAACTGAGAAACACTTAACAGATTGTGTTCAAGCTGTTTGACAAAGTTAACTTTGTCAACTTTTAATTTTCCGTTGGATATACTTCCTCTGCCAGAAATATATCCTCCGACCTCACCTCCAAACTGGACAGGACCTCCATCATAATATTGAAATTGTTGAATGAGAGATCTGTTCCCTGTCATGTGCCTGGAGCATCCACTATCCACAATCCAAACATTGTTATTCTTGTCATATGGATGTCCCTGCACATAAGATGAGATGATTAGTTTTGATTGGAAACCCATGCCTTGTTGGTCTTGGGTTCTTTTCGGATGTCTTTGAAAAAGAGGTTTGGGCTACAGCATCTTCCTTGATCTTCCATTCCATCCCTTGGTTGATCATGGAGGATGAGCTTGTTGAAGCTTTTGTAGCTTGGCATTCTTCCATAGCTTCTTTCTTTTCGGAAGAAGCCTTCACCACATTTTCTTCCGAAGCAGTCTTCTTTTGGGATGGTCTCAAGGGGACTCTTTTATTCTTTTGAGTCTTGATAGCTTTAGCATCCGAAGCCTTTTTCCTTTCGGAAGAAGGACAGTCTTTCGAAAGCAACCTTGCTTCGGAAACAAGCTTTCCCTTTTTCATCACTTGAACCATTTGATATGGTCCAAATGAGAAACCTTCCCTGACTCATTCCTTTTTAACATTATTTGCATAATGTGTGCTAGCAGGATTGTAGTAACAATCTTTGGCCATGTGGCTTTGCAGACCACACATGATGCACACAATGTTAATCTTTTGGGAATTTAAGGATTGTTGTTTCTTGTTCTTTTTCTCTTCATCAGCAACCTTTCCCTTTAACTTCTGATCCTTTGGTAGGACAGGAGTGCTGGTACTACACCCCTTTCCTGAATCAAAGTTTCCAACCACCTGGAATCCAGCTGAGATGAATACACCCTTTTGCTTTAGGTCTATCTTCAGCTTAGACTCAGCCACTTTCTTGGAAGTTTTTCTGGCTGCCTTAGCTCTGCTTCTTCTGGCTTTGGTGGTCAGAGTTTAATCATCATCGGTAGGAGAGGGTATAATTACCTGGTTCTTCCCTGTGATGGTCTTCATGGTTGCATCATTCTTTGACTCATAAGAAGGTGGGTCAGCAGATGGAACCTCTTGCTCTTCAGTACCACACCTTGGTTGTCTTATAGACTTATAGGAGTGTGGTGGAGCAATTTCATTGGTTCCCAACCCACCTTTGTTTTGATAACAAAGTTTTAAGTGAGAGGATGATGTAAGAATGGCTTGGAAGTTTTGCTCGGAAATAGCATACTTCCTTGCTTGAGCCTCAGTTGTGACAAGATAGGCTTGAGCCTCAGTCAATATGGATATTAAATCCTTTATTTGAGTCTTATAGTTTGTGTGTTCGTGTTTTGATAGGGACACAGTTTTCTCTAACTCCTTAATTTTTCTTTGATACTCAGATTCAGCCCTTTTAAAATCAGATTTTAAAACATAAAGACTTAATGTCGGATATAATCTCCATATTGTAGTCCTGATACAATTTAACCTTAGCAATACAGGCAGGAGTACAGAGATGTTCATATACCTTGTTTTCATCTGTTCCGGCCATGAGTGCTTGAGCAGGAGTCACATCCTGTACCATAAAGCTCCAGTCAACTTCTTGAGCCATTGCAGTTGTTTCTGTTGACTTTCCAGTGGGCTTTGTTGTAGATGGATGTGTGGAGGCCTGTGGGGTTCCCGGATTAGACTTGGGAGCCTTGCATTCCCTTGTAAAATGACCAAGTTGGTTACAGTTGTAACATTTGGCCTTGGTTTTGTCAAACCTAAATTTGCTGTTGATTGGGTTCTGGGGAAATTCCTTCCAGTTCTCTTGAAGAACTTCTTTGCTCTGTAGGTTAATAGAGCCATTTGTTGGACTATGTCCACGTATTCCACGTCATCTGGGCTGAAGCACTCTAGATCATCAAAGCAATATTGATAATCATTAGAGTGTCCACTTCCTGAGACAAAAGCACAACTGTCCTGAAAGGAACTTTGCTGAGCTTGTTGAGACCTTGGAGTCTTAGGAAATATGATGTATGGCCCAGAAGAACAAGATGGCTGCTGGGTGTAAGTCAGTTATTGTTGAGGCTGGGAGGTTCCTGAGCCTTCAGCAACCATTAAAGCGTTGCTAGCAGGAAGACTCAAGGGTCTGCTTGTCTGATGACCTCTCTTACTCTCCATCTCCAAATGGTATCCATCAAGGATGCCATAGAGTTCGGTCATGGTGAGTGTATTCAGGTTCTCTGTTCTCTTGATAGAGACACAGTAGAATGTCCACACATTAGGTAATGCACTCTTGAACTTTCTTGTAAGATCTCTAAGTTCATGAGCAATTCCCACAGACTGAAGGGAAGGAATGAGATCCATGTACCTGAAGTATTGCTGGCTAAGTGTCTCTCCAGCAACATAGGTGAAGTTCTCGAACTACTGCTTTAGTGAGTCCTTCTTGGAGTCATTAGAGCTAGAATACATTTGAGCAAGCGCATCAAACAGTTCTTTGGCTGACGTGCAATGTTCAAACCCCACCATGATGGAGTTAGGAATTGCAGTCGTGAGAACAGTCATAGCATTGCTGTGAATGTCCAGCTTCTTCCGGTCCTCATCAGAATAATCTTCAACAGCTTTCTCAATCATGACACCATTTCCACCAGCTACCTTTGGCTTATACGGGCCATTGACAATGGATTGCCACATCTTGCTGTCTTGATACCTGATGAAGCCTTCCATTCGTCTGCTCCATGACTTGAAGTTTTCAGGGGTGATGATGGGTGCTTTGGTCATCGTCCCCATCTCTACTTCAGATTTGTTGAGGGCCATTTTGAGTGTGGTAAAAGGAGGAGTGAAAAACAGGTTGATTAGGATGGTAAGATCTCACAATCAAGAGCCTAAAAAGCTCTGATACCAATTGCAGGATCGGGTTTGTCACTAGAACACTTAGATTTCTCTCAAACTCACTTATATAACACTCAAATAAGATGAAGTAAAGTCTTTTATAAGAGTTGATAGTAATATAATAAGTAGCAAAGAACACACAGAAATAATTTTCAAGGCACTTGTATATATTACTTCTCAACTCAAAGTATTACAAGTGTTAGGATCGTGTATTGGGCGAAATACTAACTGATTAACGTGTATACCGAATCAAATAGTGCGGAATCCTATTTGATTGGCGATCCAATCAGTGAGAACGCACGTAGAATCAATTATGGATTGAATCTAAACGTTAAGAACGATATAGAATCGATCTAGTGCGATCTATGAACTTGGAACCTGTTCTTAGAGGTCTCTGGACGGCTAGGGTACGTCTGGAGTCAAAGGGTTCTAAATTGTTATGTTTCTACAAATTAGGTGGTATTTATAGGTTAGGGTTTCTCATTAGGGCGACTGAACCATTAGCATGGTTCAGTCGTGCGATTGAGCCATGTGGTTGATCCATTCGCACGACTGAGTGTTCAGTCGTGCGACTGAGCCAATCCCATGTCACACTCGTGCGACTAATCCAGTCTCCTGGTTCAGTCGTGCGACTGAGTTATTCGCATGAAGTTGTTCATGCGTATGGTCCATTCGCATGGGCCATTCGCATGAGAACTTCATATTACTAAGTTTGAATGTATTTTTTAATCATTACATTATCAAGATTCATTCAAACAACCACAAACCTATATAATCAAGTCAATATGCGTTAAACAACTCATTAATGAAATATTAAACATTATAAACACAACCAAACATTTACATTTCATTAAGTACCCAACTATTACATAAGTGTAAGACACTAAAGACATATTACATTCAGTTCAGAAACTAGGGACACATGTACCTACAAACTCCACCTTGGACCTAGTTTCATCTAATGTCTTACCTTCTTCATAACCTCTTCATACTTCTTGTACTTCTCTTCTTTTGTGACTCCTGTGTGTATCTCAAATGCAAAGCAGAGTCGTATAACATTCTGAAACTGTAGAGCTTGTACAATATCTTGAGAGTCATAGAATAGTGGCCACTTGTATAATGTGTATACATTATTTGCAGACAAGTTTGTGAGCCACATCGGGTCAAATACCCTGATAGTATCCATTTTTCCATCTTTGTTTAAGACTATGACTGCCTCTCCTGTCCTCCAATCATAGTACCACCATTTGAAGTGTGGAGTGAAGTCCTGTGGCATTTCCCCTAGTGGGATTTTAGACATAGTGCGCGGAGGACTCCACTTCAGCACTATTCTTGGTTTTCCAGTTATGGCATCAACCTCAAACCTTCGGATATACCTCATTGGTTGTTGAGGTTTGAAGTTGACCCATCTGGTGTGGTACTCTCTCTTCAGAGCTGCTTCAAACCATCCAGACATCTTGCGTGGATCAGCGTATAGCAATTTCAGCTTCGCTAACTGGTTCAGCTCAAATCCAGGAAGAGTCTTCAGGTCGTGTGGGAACCTGAAGTACTCGATCCCTTTCTCACGTTTAACTGCATAAATGTTGAGATCTTCAAACTATGCCCATGTTATGATTCTGCCCGACACCTTATGATGTTTCTTCACTTTGTACAGCTTGGTGTAGACAGTCGACTTTGACGCACTGCGTTGGGCTCTTATCTCTTCAAAGCATGCAGCCCACTCAGCCTTTCTGATATTAACTTCAGCATCCGAGGCTTGGGCCTTATCTTCAGTCTTGTCCGACTCTTGTTCCAATTTATCCAGAGTCTCAAGTGTTTCACTGACTAGATCGTCTCCCAGATTAGGAATGACATTACCCTCATTGTCAGTGTACTCTGGATAATGCTAGTCAGTGACATCTTCAATCTTGATTTCATCCACATCGTTGAGCTCGTCATCACTTTCCACATGGACTGTTGGAGCGTCTTTCACGATCTTGTCGACGTTGAGTTTGAACATTTCTGCTATTTGCTCGTCAGTGAGATTGTGAATGATCTCTCCTTCTTTAGGAGTGTACATCACCGATCTCATGACTATACCCTGCAGATCAAGAATCAACGTGAGCTGAGTCTTGATTTGTTGAAGGGGAGCAACATTATATTCATCCCTCTGAAAGTTTGGATCTTCTTGATTTAGACATTCAACACAGCAATCATTAGTTAATAATCAAAACAGAAACATCAACATTAAATATAAACATTCATTTCATTAATATGATACAGGATTCAAATACATATGATTTAAATAACAAAAACTTCTAAGTATTACTCTTGTCCTGGATCATATGCTCTTCTACTGACGGGGCGGTTGTGGAGGCACCTTGATCTTGTGCTTTCTTCGTCCTCCTCTCACTTGCAGGTGTGGCACCCGCAGCAGATGTGTCATCTTCATCATCATCAACGTCATCATCACCATCATCAGTATCATCCTCAATGTCATCACCATCATCATCATCCTCATCACTGTCATCATCACTATCATCTCCATCTCCTTTCTTGATCTTTAAGGGCTCGTCCTTGGATCCCTTGAGCCGCAGCATGATGGTCTTGTTGGTGGTCTCCAACACCTCTATCCTTTTAGCTGATTGGGAATGTTGCTCCCGGAGTTGGAACATCTCTACGCGCTGTGCATCCATCAGCTTGGCCTGCTGCTCTATCTGCTGTGCCTGCTGAGATATCTGCAAAGATTGGGCAGCAGTAAGGTCTACTAGCTGACGAATCTGAGCAGTCTTCTCGTCATCGGCAGCCAACAGCCTTAGCACCATACGGTTAAGTGCCGAGAGCTGTTCCTCTACCCCACTGGGAGGTAGAGGTGATCCAGATGTATAGGCGGGGTATGATGACGGGCTGGCATGGTGGCTAGTGGTGGTGGTGGTGGCAGTGGTGAAGATTGGGGGTGGTCTAGATGAAGGTGGTGGTGAAGGGGGTGTGATAGATATGGTGGTAGCTGGGATGGTGGTAATAGGTGGAGTGGTGGTAGTAGGTGGAGTGGTGGTAGTAGGTGGAGTGGTGGAGGTGGAGGTAGTAGTGGTGGTGGTGATGAAAGTCAACCTTCTCTTCTTCTTCTTCAACCTGTGGGGCTGAGCCATCCTTTTCTTCCTCGATCCCTTCGAGGTGGATGCTCCCCCTCGAACCCTGCTGGACTGGTCAGGAGCATAAGTAGGATCAGTGTCAGCCTCACCAGATTCGCCAGGGCGTCCACCAACCTCCTGAATACCTCGGTCGGTGGCAACCACCCGGTTCCCCACAGTGCGGGTTAGGGGCTCCTCATCTGTATCCTCCTCCTCATCAGGACAAAAGTCCTGATGGAACCCTGCAGGCTCTGCTCCATCATGGGTGGATGCTAGAGATGCTCTATCACCAGTGGGGGCCCTCTGTTGAGTGGGCCCTGCATCTACACCATTGCCGCTATCATCGTCGTCTGAATCATCGTCTAGGCGCTCTAGCAGCTCAACATCCGAATCACTGTCTACGTGACGCCATTTACGCCTCCCCGGCGCCACGTAGTCCACCTTGGCCAGATGGCCTATGAGGCTCTTTACCGGGGGCTTGACCTGCTTTCCCCGGTAAACCTTCATACGACCCAGCGTCGTATCATCCATTATCTCTAATGCCACGACATCATGGCTCTCCTTTGAAAGTGTGGGCAGCTTCTCATCAAAGATCAACTATAAGAACCTAGGGTACATGCAGAAACCCTCTTTGCCCTTCACCTCCAAGTTCTCTATCAGATAAGAGAAGATCATGCTAGAAAAGCTGAAAGGGTGGTTCAGCACCAGTGCCACGTAGGCATTTTGTATATGGTCTGAAAGGTCGTTGAACCCACCCCTATGTGAAGCTATGCACTTTAGGATGACGTGTGCCAAGTACTTGTACTGGGGACACAGGTTACTCTTGTTGAGCACCCCTGAGTTGATATCCCCAGCGTACTTCATCCTCATGAAGCACCCTCTCACCGTCAGTGGGTGATGTCTGGTAGGGTGGTATGTGTCATCTCCCAACACAAGTACACGCGGAATGTCTTCAGCGGTGATCTCTATATCAAAACCAAAGATAGAGCTCGTAATGCAGTACGACTCACGTGATCGGTCAACTGATGCATTCTCCCAAAAGGCCTGTTGTAGAGACCTGTAAGGGGTGCATGGTATAGAAATAGCCCGGTGGATCCTGGATCGCTTAAGGAAAGCGATGATCCCTGCAAACTCCGCCCCATTCCGAGATGTGGTCTAAGTGAGCACAAATGTTGTGCTTGGGGTTGATACACCATCTATCAGCCATTTATCTGCAACACAAGACAAATAAACATTAGATAATCACACGACACAAATCAGTTCTAATTAACTTGATTGAATTCATTCTGGTTCATTCATGCGATTGAACCATGCGACTGTGTTCAGTCGGTTGTCATGTCATGCGACTGGATTCCGTCGGGTGAATGAATAGGCGACTGAGTTCAATCGATTGATTGAGCCTACGATTGGTTCTGTCGGCCGACTGAGCTCATTCGTATGATCCATTCGGCCGATTGAGCCATTCGACGAGCTCAATTGTTCGATTGGAGTTCATCCTGACGACCAGTCCGCATGACCCACTGTTCGGTCGACTGAGATTTGAATCTTGACCAATTCGTGAAATTAAACGTTGTGTAATGGCTCTTTAGACTCGCAATCACTTAACTAATAACCTAAAAATTTTAGTTTTAACATTTTACTTGGTTTAAGTAGGTTATTAGTCCATTAAAAGGTTCGGTTCTTGCGAGGGTCGTATTTCACAGATTAGGGCACCATTCCTCCAGATTTCGATGAGATTTCAACTCATTGTACCATTTTCCCGCACACAAACGCCAGAATATCAATAGAAGTATAAAATCTTGGTCTGATGAAATTTTGGCAGAGTAACGCTAGGCTATGCGATATGAGGGCGATTAGGGGTGATGAGTCGAATGTGATCGACTGTGCCCTGTTTATTCTGAATTTGAGTTCAATCGGCCGACTGAACCCATTCGCTCATTTCATTCGGGCGAATGGACCTCAGTCGTGCGATTGGCTCAGTCAATCACCTTTAGTCGGCCGACTGGGGTTCAGTCAGGCAACTGACTCATTCGCACACTCTCATTCGGTCGAATGGGTCAATCTGATAAGCTATTCAGTTGAATGGTTCATACTCATGTCAATTCGGCTGTATTTGTGCATGAGTATGGTCCATTCGCACGGTTGGTCCATACTCATGGTCTATTCGTGCGATTGGAACATATTCATGATCTTGACTTTGTGACCATTTTTCACTTAAGCCTTTTTAAACTGTTAATTTAACATTATGAACATTTGATCATCTCAGACATGATCATTTTAACTTGAAAAACTTTTGACCACCTCAGACGTGATCCTTTTAAACACTTTGTCACCTCAGACGTGACCCATTTACCTTTGAAAACACGTGTGGTCACCTCAGACGTGACCCTTTTAGGTGATTTACTCCCTTACTGAATTCCATGATGTAGTCCGATATTAAACAAACTGAATTGACAAAATTTAAATAAATAGAAGACTTAAACTGAAATACAAAAATAAACTTGTTTTTGACTTTTTGTGTGAGGTGTAAATCCTAAGATAGAAATCTAATGGATTCAGTTCCGGAATAGGCAGCTTCAATCTATTTTGACCATAACTGGACCAATTCAAATTGGAATCATACAGGCAAGTCAAATCAGTTGGGACATGTTATCAACACCTTTTGATGCTCAATTCTTGTTTTTCATCTAGAGTCGTTAGCAAATTTAGGAAATCATACTAGTACTACTAGATCCCCACATTGATTTGGACTTTCAAGAATTGTAGCCACGATGATTGTCAATATACTTGTCCTCTTAAATCCATACACAGACTTTTGACACAGATTGGTGATAGTTTAAGGTTTAATTATTTCAAACAACATTTGTGGATCCCATGCTTATGTGGTAATCAACATTCCTCAGGAGATTTTTGAGCGGTCTACGGGTATTTTGACAAGAAGAAACTATTCTTAGAGCTTTCAAAGAGAAGTCAAGCCTCAGGTCAGTGCCATCACACAGCAGAGAGGCGGCAAACAACAATGAATTCTAGAATATATAGGTTATGCTTATCCTCAGGTCAGTGCCATCTTACAGCAGAGAGGCACACAACCTATCTTCTTGTTAGAGCATATTTATTTTTCTTTTTCACATAACGCACCAACAACATAAGTTATTAGCTTGATAGCGTTTGCTTTTCATTTTTTTCCGTGCTTTGCTCTATTTATGGTCGTCCGCTCACATTTGTGGCGTTTATTTGCTCGTCACCCCTTATTGGAATATTATTGATTGTGTTAACCAGTGATAAGATGGGAACCCACAGTCAGTTGAACAACTTAGTTTGATCTTGAGATCACCAACCAGGTCTAATCATCTATTGTGTTGAATCTACCGACATATCATCTATGATCTAGCAACCTCTAGGTCTACTTTCTTTGTGTTACCTTAGTAGTAACCAGTTTAATAACATTTTTCCTTTTATATTGCTCAGACTACACAGACTTAAACTTTGAATTTGGCATCTTATCCAATTTAAACTTTTAAAGTCCCACTTGATTTGTTCGTGTGTACACTCATTTTCCAAACTCATTGAATCGGTATCACAGATACGACCTACTTTCTATCAGCTTGCCTCTCCTTCTCCCTCGTTTTTTTTGTAATGTTGTTAACTAAGCCTATTCTCCCCCTAAAATTCTAAAACCATAAACAATTTGCACTTTTAGGATTTTAATAGGCAAAGAAATAACATCAGATTAATTTAAACAGAAAAATAGAATAAATAAAGGAAATAAAAATAAAAAATGGACTAAATGCATCGGACAAAACATGGTCATCATCTGGAATTACATCACTTTTCTTTTTAACTCCGTTGACCTCTAACAAATATAGAAAACGTGGTTTGTCAAAAGCCTTTTTATAGAGGTCAGCGCGTTGAAAATCAGTGTTTATTTTTACCACATCGATTAAATTCTTTTCAAAACAATCACATATAAAGTGATATTTTATGCCGATGTGTTTGGTCTTAGGATGTTGGACCGGATTTTTAGTTATTGCAATTGCAGCAGAGTTATCAACAAAAATAGGAGTAAAAGTGAATTTCAAACCGTAGTCCCGCATTTGCTGTTGAATCCAAATGATTTGTGAACAGCAACTTGCAGCAGCAACGTATTCGCCTTCACAGGTTGACAATGCAACCGAGGTCTGCTTCTTACACTGCCAGGTCACTAATCTCCTCCCAAATAATTGACACCCTGCTGATGTAGACTTGTAGTTCATTTCGCAGCCACCGTATTCTGAGTCACTATACGCTGTTAGCTCGAAGTCATCGTCATGATGATACCACAACCCAAGTGTTGGAGTACCCTTCAGATAACGGAAGATCCTTTTGACCCCTATCAGATGGTTAACTTTTGGCATTGCCTGATATCTTGAACATATACATGTAGCACACATGATATCAGGTCTTGAGGCAGTGAGGTACATGAGAGATCCAATCATTCCTCGGTACATGGTGGCATCCACCAGATCACCATTCTCATCGGGTGCTACATCATGGTTTGTAGCAAGTGGAGTCCCAGCTGCAGAAGCATTCTCCATGTCAAACCGACTGAGAATATCACCTACATACTTGGTCTGATGTAGGAATATTCCCTTTGGTGTCTGATCCACCTGTAACCCGAGAAAGAACTTCATCTCTCCCATGGCACTCATCTCAAACTCAGCCTTCATTACTGCTTCAAACTCTTTACATAAATCTTCGTTCTTTGACCCGAAGATGATGTCATCAACATAGATTTGAACAAGCAGTAAATCACCATCTTTCTCTTTGATAAACAGTGTGCATTCAATAACACCTCCGCGAAAGCCGTGTTTCACAAGGTGAGTCGAGAGTTTCTCATACCAGGCCCTTGGGGCTTGATGAAGCCCGTTTAAAGCCTTGTCGAGTTTGTACACCCTGTCCCGATGATATGGATCTTCAAATCCCTCGGGTTGACTGACGTACAATGTCTCTCGGATTTCACCATGAAGGAATGCACTCTTCACATCCAATTGATAAACTTTAATCTTCATATATGATGCATAGGCAAGGAAGATACGGATGGCTTCCATTCTTGCCACGGGTGCAAACACTTCATTGTAATCTATTCCCTCGACTTGTCGAAATCCTTGAACTACAAGTCGAGCCTTGTTCATGATGATGACGCCTTGGTCATCTTTCTTGCATTTCAAGACCCATTTGGTGCCAATGACCTTAGCACCTTTAGGTCTATCTACCAGAGTCCATACACCTAACTTCTTGAACTGAATAAGTTCTTCTTGCATGGCACTCACCCTTGCCTCATCATTCAGAGCTTCACTGACGTATTTCGGCTCAAACTGAGACACAAAACAACGATAAGCACCGTCGTGAAGGTATCCTTTTTTCATTACCGAGGCATAATCAGCCGAATATAGCTGATTTCTTGTCTGAACTCCTGATCTGACATCCCCAATGACATTGTCTAGGGGATGATAGACATTTAAGCATGATCCTGGAGTGGTGGGAACAACTACCCCAGAGTCAAGATTATGAACGTTTGGTTCTGTATTTGAGGCAGTAGGAGTTTGAGGTTCTGAAGACGCTAAGGCATCACTGTTAGATGCTTGTGGACTTGCAGGAATTGGAACCTGTTCCTCCTGATTGTTCAGGTCATTTTCCACAGCTTCATCTTCTAAGGAGGAGTCACTTACTTCGAGTGCTCCCCCTGAGTGGTGAGACGTGTCACCTTGTGAACCAGATGATGTTGAATCTAGTGATGGTGAGTTCAAGACATCATACATCATCTTGGTTGCTAACTCTTCATCAGAAGTGGAGAGAGGTATGTGGAAGGACTTGAAGAATCCATCATAGTCGAAAAAGAAGGCGGGTCCTTTTCTGCAGGTGGGGTGGTGTATCTTTGAACGTCCACGTTACACCACACTTCAACTAGACCCGTTGAGTTGTTGTAAACTCTCTTATTCGGTATGTTCTATCCTAGAAATATACCTTCTTCAGCCTTCTCGCTGAATTTTCCCTCCTGAGTCTTCTTCAGTAGGGTGCACGGTGCGCCAAATGGTTCGAGATACTCTAGATTAGGTTTACGTCGTTGTAGTAACTCGTAACATGTCTTGCCATGGCGTTTAACTACCAGAACTCGATTTAACGTGTAACACGCATTTGCCACTGCCTCATTCCAGAATTGGATAGGCAGTTTCAGTCTGCTAGCATTGTCCGTGCTGTCTCTATCAAGCTTCGATTCTTTCTCTCAGCAACGCCATTCATCTGAGGTGTGTAGGCAGAAGTGAACTGGTGCACAATTCCCTTTTCCTTGCAGTAAGCCTCCATCCACTGATTCTTGAACTCGGTTTCGTTGTCTGAGCGTACCTGTCTTACCTTCAGCTTGTAGAGAGACTCCAGTGTAGTTACTAATTCCATGAAAGACTCAAATGTTTCTGATTTGGATTTCAGACACATTACCCAAGAAAATCTTGAGTAGTCATCAGTAACGACATAGCAATACAAGTCGCCTACAATGCTTCTTGTACTGACTGGACCAAACAGATCCATGTGAAGAAGTTCAAGAGGAAGCTCGATAGAATGAACTTTCTTTTCCTTATGTTACTTCTTCGTCTGTTTGCCTTTCTTGCACGCCACACAAAAATCCGGAAGTTGGAAGTTTTTGACGTTGACTCCCCTCACTAGATCATTACGGATCAAGTGATTCATCTTCCGAGGATTAATGTGTCCTATTCTCTGATGCCAGGAGATGGAGTCCTTCTCAGTAGCCTTTGACAAGAAGCACTGAACTTGATGATCCAGTATGGAGGCCTTTGAAAGATCCAAGACATAAAGGTCATTATATCTTGAGGCAGACATTAAGACTTGGTCCTCCGGGATCACATAGTCCTTTTTCAGGACATAACACTTCTTGTTGTCGAATATAACTTTAAAGCCTTTATCACATATTTGGGATACAGAAAGTAAGTTGTTTTGAAGTTGTTGAACGTAGTTTACTTTATCAAACTTCACTTTCTGATTTCCCACTTCCCCTTGAGCTGTGATATACCCTCCTTTGTTACAGCAAATGAAACATGGCCTCCTTTTATTTATTTGACATTTGATAAGAGTGCCCTGTTCCCATCATGTGCCTGGATGCTCCACTATCGACAATCAACGTGCTGGTCTCAGCACTGTAGCGAACACCCTGCACATTCAATTGAAAACATTAGTTCAGGTTAGAAACCCAATCCTTTACTGGCTTGGGTTTCCCAGAGGCATCACACATCATAAATTCAACCCATTGACCTTTAGATGGTGAGGGAAGCTCAGGTGTCTTCTTGTCCTTATTATCAGACACCGAGGTTGACTTTTCTTTCCATAAACCAGCTTTGTGTAAGGCATGTTTGTGATAAACAGACGACTGGCTAATGGGTTGAACTTTAGGTTCACTAGCTCTTCTAGGTGGAGTTATGAGCTCCTCTTAGAAGATCTAGGTTTTGGTTCCTAAAGTTCAACTTTCTTCCTAGGTGTCTGATAGTAAGGACAGTAAGAAGCAATGTGTCCACACTCTCCACAGTTGTAGCATGACCTGCTATCAACTTTATGATTTAACTGTCTTTGTGGAGATGTGTGTGACACTCGAGTGCCATTGTGATGTTTGGGTTTTGACTCTACTTCTTTTGATGTTTTATCTTGTTTAACAAATTTAATTGTTTTAACATTTTTAACATCCTTTACATTTTGTTTATCTGGACTTTGATATGAAACACGTGATTGGTTAACAGTAATAGTCTTTTTAGGTTCAGATTTGACTTTGTTTGACTCAGACTTTATATTAACCTTTTCAAACTCTTTTTCCAGATTAACACAAGGCATTTTACCTTTTGCCTTTGAAGTGGCCTCCTTTTGTTTAGTTCCAGATTCATTTGATGTACATGATGAATTAGGATCACTTACAAGAGGAGTGGACACCACATGATCCTTGATTGGATTGTTATTGATTGGTTTACTTTTAGTGTTCATCAAGGTCTCAGGTGGTGGTGGAACCACTTTATATCCCAAACCCTCCCCATTGTTACGCTCTCTCACTAAGTGTTGGACAATATGAGATGAACTTGTCCAACTATGCAGTTTTTGCTTTAATGAATTGACTTCTACTTTAAAATTGCTTTTTGTTTCTTAGTATCTTCTAGGGAGTTAAGATAGTACCTAATGTCATTAGCATTGGTTAAAGGCTACTACTTCTGTTTCCCTAAGCTGTTTGTTCAATAGGTCTATCTTTTCTTTGTAACTATGCTCATTTTGTTTTAAAACTCTGTTAGCTTCAGTGCACAGTTGCAAGTCCTTTACTAAGCTATCATTATGATCTAATAACCTAGCAAATTTCAAATCTATGCTTTCCTTAAATTTATTACAATCAGAACAAGCATGATTATTGAAAAGTTGGTCAGTAGTACTTACCTGTGAAGGTTCTGATGAATCAACCATCAAAGCAGAGTCTGGTGTTTCTGGTTCTGGTGATTCTGACGTTGTTGTAGTTGTCCCTTCTTTAGGCTGTAGTTGAATCATCATCTAAGTCCTCAACACTAGCAATGTTTGATTCTCCCGGAGACACAAACCGAAAGCTCCAGTCTTGTCCCTCATCATCATGAGCAGTCAAGGCTTTAGGATCCTTGTTTGATGAAGTAGGACTGCTAGTTGGCTTATCTTGACAGTGAAGGACGAGAATGGATTCCCGTTTCCAGTTTTCTTGGCTTCACACACTCTCGTTTAAAGTGCCCCTTTTCTCCACAGTTGAAACAGGTCACCTTGCTCTTGTAAAACCAAAGGTAGTGTCCTTAGTTGCAACCAAGTTTTGTCCGGTCTTTTTGACAAACTTCTTAGCTCTCCGGACAGCACTTGCTAAGGCCCACATTATATCCATCCTTTCCAGCTATGTCTTATCTACCTGCTCGTAGTCCTCGTCTGCCAGATGGCAGTTTCCAATTTTCCCCGCAACTAGTCCATCATAGGAGTGGACTACAGCTGCTAAAAGATCCATGTGCTCTCTTGCTACTTCTACTGTCACATTACCGAGATTCTCGGTCTTCAGTCTTGTAACATTTGCTTCAGATGTAATGTATTGGGTACCAGACGACCCTAACGTTTCTGACCCTGAAGTAGAGGCTTGAGAAGGACCAGCTGAGCTTGACACAAAAGCTATCTGAAGTGGTGCTATAGACATCTTGGCTTGTGGAGTCGCGTTGTATAGTGCCAGATTCTCAGTATAAGAAGACTTTTGAGCTCTGTATTTCATCCTTAATGCTTCCTCTCTCAGCTTCAGAATGAAATCATTTATGTCCAACTTTGCTAGTATACCATTCTGTCTGAGATTTGAGACAAAAGAAGCCCACTTCTCTTGTAACCCATCTGCAAAGTTTGACACCTTGTCCTCCATGGTCGTTGTGACACCATGAGTGTGCAGCTCACTCAGCAAGTGGTAGAACCTATCGATGACGTCATCCAAACTCTCATTACCCATCGATGAGAAGTTGTCGAACTCCTTCTTCAACTCTTTAGCCTTTATAGCTTTTAATGACGCATTCCCGTCATACCGTTTCTCCAGCTCATCCCATAGCTTCTTTGCTTGCTTGTTCTCAGAAAATTGATGGAAGATATCCTTAGGAATTGACTGAGTAAGCAAAGCATAGACTCTTTTTTCAGCATTGTACTTGACCTTTTGTCCATCAGTCATGCCACCTAGTGTAAGTTTGACTCCATCAGCACCTACTGGCATACTATACCCCGTCTCAATTGCTTCCCACATATTGGGATCTACTCCATTTAAGTACATCTCGAAACGTTGCTTCCAGTGTGGGAATTCATCTAAGGTGATTATCTTAGGGGGTTGTTGTGATTCCCTACTTCACTCTCCAGTAGCAATAAATTCTGAATACGTGAGTCTTTCTCTGCTGTGAATGCTGAGTATTGGTCCTCCATTGCAATTAACTTTAGTCTTTGAAACAAACTGTTTCACTTGTGCGAATGGACCTGTGCGATTGGGCTATTCGTACGATTGAACAATGGGAATGGTTCAATCGTGCGGCTCAACTAATGCGAATGGTTCAGTCGGGCGAATGAACTGATGCGGTTGAACAATGCGAATAGATAGCTCAGTCGTACGAATGGAAGTACGAATGAGTCCAATCGTGCGTATGAGGGATGCAAATGTGTCCAGTCGTGCGATTGAGTCAATCGTGCGACTGAAGCTGCTGGATTTCGAAAATTCTAGGTTTAAGGTGTTTTGACCGTAAAAACCCGAATTTTCACTAACCCTAATTGCCGTATGCCGGAAAACACTAAACTTTACAAGCAGGGTCTAAGACACCGTTTGACACGAAAAGATTGCGTTTTAAAAAAAAACACAATTTTGTATAAAAACGATTGAATCACACGTAATCAAGAGCCAAAGCTCTGATACACTTGTTAGGATCGTGTATTGGGCGAAATACTAACTAATTAACGTGTATACTGAATCAAATAGTGCGGAATCCTATTTGATTGGCGATCCAATCAGTGAGAACGCACGTAAAATCAAGTATGGATTAAATCTAAACGTTAAGAACGATATAGAATCGATCTAGTGCGATCTATGACTTGGAACAGGTCTTAGAGGTCTCTGACGGCTAGGGTACGTCTGGAGTCGAAGGGTTCTAAATGTTACGTTTTCCCACGAATTAGGTGGTATTTATTGGTTAGGGTTTCTCATTCGGGCGATTGAACCATTAGCATGGTTTAGTCGTGCGATTGAGCCATGCGGTTGATCCATTCGCACGACTGAGTGTTCATTCATGCGACTGAGCCAATCTCATGTCACACTCGTGCGACGGATCCAGTCTCCTGGTTCAGTCCTGCGACTGAGTCATTCGCATGAAGTTGTTAATGCGTATGGTCCATTCGCATGGGCCATCGCATGAGAACTTCATAATACTAAGTTTGAATGTATTTATTAATCATTACATTATCAAGACTCAATCAAACAACCACAACCTATATAATCAAGTCAATATGCGTTAAAACAACTCATTATGAAATATTAACCATTATAACACAACAAAACATTACATTTCATTAAGTGACCGAACTATACATAAGTGTAAGAAACTAAAGACATATTACATTCAGTTCAGAAACTAGGGATGCATGTACCTACAACAAGACTCTTACAAGCATATAACATGAGTTACAATGAGAAACCATATATATTAGATCCTACAGCCGGATATACTTTGATACCAGCTGGAAACCTAAGACTAAAGCATATACTACAATGCTAAAGTTAAGGTATCTTAGATAAAGTATTATCTAAGATATGGTAGTCATGACATGTCCATGACTTACCTTTTGTCACCAACTAAAAATGGCAAGTGTACTAACTTATAAAGGTAAACAGTGGAATAAAGTATGGTTAA
>CM046037.1:38033309-38053309 GCA_025215565.1 Flaveria ramosissima | reverse complement strand
ATGAACTCACCTCTGTATGCAAAGAGTACTTAGGGTTAATGAAGAGAAACGAGTGGATAGCCAACCTTCAAAGGTTACCCATAGATCATGCGAGTACATAAGTACGTGTAAATGAAAGACATGTGAACCCTAATCATACCAAAACCAAAGACTCAAGCTTCCAAAACAAATAGAACGTTTGACCTAGTGACCCGTTTGAACCGTGGTGACATTATGAGTTATAATTCAAATAAAGCCAATAAGCACATTAACATACATGATTAACATTCAATAGTATCATTACACATGCTACATTATCCATACAAACCTTAGTCTAGCCATGCTCATAGCATTCAACATACACCATAATCATTACTCACCAAACCAAACATGATACCCTAGCAACTAACCACAAAAATCAACTTCATACATGATCACCAAAATCCAAATATCATCATGATTATCCAAAACATCCCATACAACTAATGTAAGGCCCGTTCCCGGGAAGCCTCACAGTTGGTTAGTCATAGCATAAAATCAGTTTAATAATAAAACATTGCAGCGGAAATAATTAGACATTCATTTAAAACTTAGAAACCATATTGTACTCATACATTTGTCCTTTAATTCAAACAAAACATGTTACTTGTTCTTAATTACAATAAAGATTTTCATAAATATAAATGCCATCCATAGCTCCCCAAGTAGCTCCATGTGCCATCCTCAGCATCAGCACTTACCTGCCAACTATTATGCATAAAAGTCAGCTTCGCTGAGCGAGTTCTAGTTTTAAATATTATAAGAAAATATAGACTTTATCCTTCATATTATGACCATGCATACATCATAGTACATAACATTACTTGCATCATTATAAGCATGTTCATTATCTTTCATTTATTCATTATCTTTCACTTTCATCATAAACGAGATTGCACAAAGCAAGAGCTCCATGTTGATTGACAACAAATGCCAATCCCTGTCGGTACACATGAAACGGTAGCTAACCCCCGACAGTTGATCCACACTGCAAGGCACATAGCCCGCTCATGAATACAGATCCATCATCATACATCAGACTCACATAAGTGAAGTCTATCATAGTGCTTGCAAGACTTTTCATCATCATACGGGCCCGGGGGTAACATTCATTAAGTTTCGCTTTTCATTAACATCATCTTCACTTTAGTATATATAATACTTAACTTATAAAGTACACAACATACCAAGTACTAATCATCATAAAACATAACCGAACCGCCGCGAGACAGCGGGGGTTCGGGGGCGGCAGCCCCTGACAGCGGGGGTCCTAGGGGCAGCAGCCCCTAGTGGGGTCCAAGGGGCAACGCCCCTGGCTGGGGCCGGGCTGCCAGGTCAGCGCGAAAAATTTTTTATAATAAGGATTTATATAGCAGGTTTACTTATGGAAAAATCGTTCTTTCTGTTAAAACACCTTAAAATCTTGGTCATTTAAAAACGTAAATTTAGTATGCATAATAGCCCCAAAACATGGAAAAACTTATAAATAGGGGATCTAGAACTCACCTTGATACCACGAATAACTTCTAAGCTAAGCTTACAAGGCTAGGATCTCTCTACACAGCCTGCAGAATAGCTAACACTTAAAGGGGTTAATTTCTACCTAAATTCGCTGCTAATTTCGCTGCAAGATCAGCAATTTCGCAGCTAGGTTCGCCAGCAGTTTCGCTGCTAGTTTCACCAGCAGTTTCGCTGCTAGTTTCGCTAGCACCTTCGCTGGCAGTTTCGCTGGCATCTTCGCTGCCAGTTTCACTGCCAGTTTCGCCCAACTTTCGTTGGAAAACCATGTCTGCGAAACTACCTGCGAAACTATAGTTTCACAGGAAGATCCACAGTTTCGCTGATTGAATATGCAAATTCGCTGGATGAACACGCAGTTTCGCAGATCGCATAAAAATTACGGACCATACCATTTTTAACCCAAAATCATAACTTTTTACGTCCAATCCCTTAGTTTATCATCCATGAGGCTAAATCTAAGCTTTATACATGTTTTCATACGTAAAAATGTGACCTTTATGCGATTCTTTGCAACTTTTCAAAACCCAAAACCCTAGAATCCGAGTTTGATCTACAGAAGGGTTTATAGGTCGATTCTTACCTGGATTTGTTGCTCCTTTCTTAGATCTTGATGCTCCAACACCCAGATCTTCAATCTCTTCACCTTCCAGCTTCAAATCTTGAGTTTTCTTCACTTTCTCTCTCTACTTTCTCTCTCTACGAATTTTGGTGGCTAGGGTTGTAATGATGGAGATGGAGCTGATTTGGGTAGGTTAAGGGCTGATTATGGGCCTTAATCACTTAGGCTCTTGTCTATAAACCCAATTTGGCCCATAACCCATTTCCTTCTTTTATTAAATACCCATTAATTAAGCCCATTGTCCTTAATGACTCGTTTTGACTTTTCGGGGTGTTACAAGTCTCCCCCACTTATTTAGGTTTCGTCCTCGAAACCTGTCAGTCGTCAAACAATTGAGGGTAAAATTTCCTCATCTCCTCCTCAGACTCCCACGTAGATTCTGACCCTTTTCTGTGTCTCCACTGTACTCGTACTAGTGGAACCACTTTATTCCGTAAGTGCTTCTCTTTCCAATCCAGGATGGCCACCGGCTGCTCTACATAATTTAGCCGTTCATCGACTTCAATGTCTTCTAACGGTACAAATGCATCATTATCTGCCAGACATTTCCTGAGATGAGATACGTGGAACGTAGGGTGAATTCCACTCAACTCATCAGGTAGTTCTAATCTGTAGGCCACTTCTCCTACCCTTGCGATAATACGGAATGGCCCTATGAATCTTGGGCTTAGCTTCCCCTTTTTCGAAACCTGATGATCCCTTTCCAGGGGCGATACCTTGAGCATAACCTTGTCACCAACCTCAAATTCTATCGGCCTACGCCTCTTATCAGCATAAGACTTTTGGCGGTCCTTTGCAGCTTTCATGAACGCCTTAATCTTATCTAACTTCTCAGTCGTGACCTCAATCACTTCAAGACTCCCCAATTCCTTCTGCCCGATGTCGCCCCAACACACGGGCGTTCTGCACTTCCTACCGTACAACATCTCGTAAGGTGGCATACCAATGCTGGCATGGTAACTATTATTATATGAGAATTCTGCCAACGGTAAGTGCTCATCCCAACTTCCTCCAAAGTCGATTACACAGGCTCGTAGCATGTCTTCTAAAGTTTGGATCGTCCTTTCCGACTGACCATCTGTCTGGGGATGGTAAGCCGTACTAATATGCAGTCTAGTCCCCATTGAGTCATGAAACCTCTTCCAGAACTTGGACGTAAACCGCGTGTCCCTATCCGAAACGATAGAGACATGGCACACCGTGACGAGCCACGATCTCCTTGATAAATAGCTCTGCCAACCTCTCAGAGGAATACGTCTCACGAATTGGTAGGAAATGGGCGCTCTTTGTTAGACGGTCAACAATCACCCAGATTGCGTCGCTTCCCCTCGCCGTGCGAGGCAGCTTCGTGATGAAGTCCATTGTGATGTGTTCCCATTTCCATTCAGGGATATCCAAAGGCTGGATCTTCCCATATGGCTTTTGGTGTTCTGCCTTCACTTGCAAGCAAGTCAGACACTTGCTCACGTACTTAGCCACATCTCGCTTCATTCCCGGCCACCAGTAATCTTTCTTCAGATCTTGATACATTTTCGTGGCACCGGGGTGTATGGAATATCGAGTTTTGTGAGCCTCATCCATAATTTTCTCCCTTAGATCCCCATAGAGAGGGATCCACATTCTTCCAGATCGGGTTCTAACACCCAAGGTGTTTTCCCCCAAGTCTGAAACTTGTCCTTTCATTCTTTCAGAGTTGACTCTGTCCTCTCTTAATGCCTCATCTTGGAACTCCCTCACTTGTTTCATAACATCAGGCGTCATGATTATTTGGTAAGCCCTCACCCGAATTGGTTCGGGTCGTCCTTTTCGACTAAGGGCGTCAGCAACCACATTGGCTTTGCCTGGATGATAATGAATTTCACAGTCATAATCCTTGATCAGTTCCAACCACCTCCTCTGCCTCATATTGAGTTCCTTTTGTTCAAAGAAATACTTTAAACTTTTATGATCAGTGAAGATGGTGCACTTCACCCCATACAGGTAGTGCCTCCAAATCTTCAATGCAAACACCACCGCAGCCAACTCTAAATCATGGGGGGGTAATTGGCCTCGTGAACCTTTAATTGTCTAGAAGCATAGGCTATCACCTTCCCTCGTTGCATCAACACGCAACCCAATCCTGCATACGAGGCATCCGAGTAGACCACCAGATCCTCGTTTCCTTCAGGTAACGTCAAGACAGGGGCTTGAGTTAACCTCATCTTCAGTTTAGGAAGGCGTTCTCCTGATCAGTACCCCATTCATACTTCACGTCCTTTCGGGTCAACTTTGTCAAAGGAGAAGCTATCTTGGAGAAATCCTGGATAAACCTCCTATAGTAGCCTGCCAAGCCTAAGAAACTGCGAATTTCGGATGGCGTCTTTGGAGGTTCCCATTGCATTACCGCTTCAACCTTCGCAGGGTCCACCCTGATCCCCTCAGGATTAACCACATGACCCAGAAATTGAACTTCTCGTAGCCAAAATGCGCATTTAGAGAACTTGGCATATAGCTTCTCACTTCTGAGTGTCTCCAATACTTCTCGAATATGATCGGCATGCTCCTCTTCACTTTTTGAATAAATCAAGATGTCATCAATGAACACTATCACCGATTTATCCAACATCGGCCGACATACCCTATTCATGAGGTCCATGAAAGCAGCTGGCGCGTTGGTTAAACCAAAGGACATGACGAGAAATTCATAGTGTCCATAACGCGTACGGAATGCTGTCTTAGGAATGTCTTGTTCTTTCACCTTCAGTTGGTGGGTAACCAGACCGCAGGTCTATCCTCGAAAACCAGCTGGCACCCTGAAGTTGATCGAACAGGTCGTCGATCCTTGGTAACGGATACCGATTCTTTACGGTCAGCTTATTGAGCTCGCGATAGTCAATGCACATCCGCATGCTACCATCTTTCTTCTTGACGAATAAAACCGGAGCACCCCATGGAGAGATACTCGGTCGGATGAAGCCTTTATCCAATAAATCTTGCAACTGGTCCCTCAGTTCTACCATCTCCGAAGGAGCTAATCGATATGGTGCTTTAGCGACAGGTTGAGCTCCCGGTAGCAAATCAATCTGGAATTCGATTTCGCGGTCAGGCGGCACACCGGTCAGGTCTTCAGGAAAGACGTCAGGAAACTCGCGCACTACTGGCACGTCTGATAATTGTGGCTCTGGCGCATCCACATTTTTTACATAGGCCAAGTAAGCGCTGCACCCACGTCTCAAATACTTTTCAGCTGTGATCATCGACAGACCTTCGGTACACAGCACACCTTATCTCCACGAACCGTAACAGAACTACCATCGGGCGCTGTTAGACGAATTATCTTCTTACTACATACTATATTGCTTCATAGGTAGCTAACCAATCCATGCCTAACACCACATCGAAACCTCCTAAGGCCATAACATGCAACCTAGCAGGGAACTTACAATCTTCTAACTCAATCAGGCAATCCTCAACACCTCAGTTACCTTAGTGGACTTACCAACAGCTGTTTCTACATAGAAAGGCTCATCTAACTTTCTACTCTTATCATGCAACAAACGACAAAAGGCAGCAGACACAAAACTTCTACTAGCACCAGAATCAAAGAGCACAGAAGCATATTCATGGTCTACCAGAAACATACCTGAAACTACTTCTGGGTCTGCCCTGGCCTCCTCGCGAGTTATGTTGAATGCCCTCGCCTTTGCCTTTGAACCGTCACCCCTTCCTTATCTCCAGCTTTAACCATTCCTGATCCTTCTGGTTTTCCTTTCTTACAGTCTCTTCCCGCATGACCCATCTCACCACACTGGTAACACCTTCCAGCCTTGCAATCCCTAGCATAGTGGCCCTCGCCTCCACATTTGAAACATTTTCCCGTCCCAGCTCTGCACTCCCCTGAATGACCTTTTCCACATTTTCTACAAACACCTCCTTCACCAGAATTTCCCTGTCTCCCAGACTGATCTTCAACCCTCATCCTCTTCTCTCCACTCCGGAAGTTATCACCTCCGAACCTTTTCCCATTTCCATTCTTGTTCCCATTCCATTTCTCCACCTTCTTCTGTACAGGCGCCGGGTCTCTCTCATCGTACAACCTCCCAGCTAAGTCCACCACAGACCTAAACGTACCCGGTCTGGCTGCAATCATGTGCCTTCTGATGTCCACAGGCAAACCCTGTATGTATCTTTTGATCTTCCTGGACGCAGGTGTCACCATGTCTGGCACCAGTCGTGCAAGTTCATTGAACTTGGAGGTATACTCTTGATGAGTCATGTTCCCAGCTTCAAATACAAGAACTCCTTTTCAATCTTGTCTAATTCCCGATGGGGACAATACTCCTCCAGTACTAACTCCTTCAACTCAGACCACTTCATCTTGGCTATCGATCGCTTCCCCTCAGCCTGGACAATATTGTCCCACCAGCATAACGCTGAGTCAACAAAGGAATGAGTGGCAAACTTAACTTTTTGATCCTCTCGGCACTCACTAATTTCAGTACCGCTTCCATCTCTCTGACCCAACGATGAGCGGCAGTAGCAGTGCCGTTACCGTCAAAGGTTGGGGGCTTGCACCTTTGAAATGCCCCATAGTTGCACCCTCTAGTAGTCTCTCTCTCGGACTCTTCATCACTATCGTCATCATGGACTACCACCTTAGGGTTTGATGGGTCCTCTTCAGACTCCTCAGTCCTCCCAGTGGACTTTCCTGAATTCTTCTCACTTTCCTTCCCTTTCTTCTCAGCTTCTCTCCATCCTTAACTGCTTTGATCACCTCGGTCACCACTGAGGGTAAGACATTTTGCATGACATTGTAGACCTCATCAGCGATAGCCTCCTTCACAGTGGGTTGAGGGTGGCTGATCCCTCCCCCTCCGGGTGACTATGGAGGTCTGACTCCTCATGAACAGTCTCGGGAGCCTTAGCTTTGCTCCGGGTGACACGTGGCTCAGTAGTACGCCCGCCACGAGCACCTCCTCGGGTTGCCTTTCCAGATTTTCTACCAGCCATAACTAATTCCTATAAGATTCAAACACCAAAGTGGTTATTCAAGATAATTGCTCAGATCATTATAAGTATGGTAAGTCCTTAATTACAGTGGCCAAGTGTGATTAACCACTTACCTTACCCTCCTGTCCCAAGCAATCACTATCCTAACACATATCAGTATTCAAATCTAAAAGCACATAAAACAAATAGCACACGCACATAATTCCGGTTTGCTTGAAACTTTTACCTGATGGCACGTAGCTACTTGGATTGGCATCCTTCATTCGGTCCCATTTTCAGTTTAAGTTTAGGTTTTAGGTTTTGAAAATAGTTTACCC
Source organism: Flaveria ramosissima (assembly GCA_025215565.1). Taxonomy (NCBI): domain Eukaryota; kingdom Viridiplantae; phylum Streptophyta; class Magnoliopsida; order Asterales; family Asteraceae; genus Flaveria; species Flaveria ramosissima. Next base: position 38,045,845 of record CM046037.1, on the reverse strand, counting down.
TTCTCTTAAACTTTAGCTCTGATACCAACTTGTAAGGCCCCGTTCTCGGGAAGCCTCACAGTTGGTTAGTATAGCATAGCATAAAATCAGTTTAATAATAAACATTGCAGCGGAAATAATTAGACATTCATTAAAACTTAGAAACCATATTGTACTCATACATTTGTCCTTTAATTTCAAACAAAACATGTTACTTGTTCTTAATTACAATAAAGATTTTATAAATAAATGCCATCCATAGCTCCCCAAGTAGCTCCATGTGCCATCCTCAGCATCAGCGCTTACCTGCCAACTATTATGCATAAAAGTCAGCTTCGCTGAGCGAGTTCTAGTTTTAAATATTATAAGAAAATATAGACTTTATCCTTCATATATGACCATGCATACATCATAGTACATAACATTACTTGCATCATTATAAGCATGTTCATTATCTTTCATTATTCATTATCTTTCACTTTCATCATAAACGAGATTGCACAAAGCAAGAGCTCCATGTTGATTGACAACAAATGTCAATCCCTGTCGGTACACATGAAAACGGTAGCTAACCCCCGACAGTTGATCCACACTGCAAGGCACATAGCCCGCTCATGAATACAGATCCATCATCATACATCAGACTCACATAAGTGAAGTCTACCATAGTGCTTGCAAGACTTTTCATCATCATACGGGCCCGGGGGTAACATTCATTAAGTTTCGCTTTTCATTAACATCATCTTCCACTTTAGTATATATAATACTTAACTTATAAAGTACACAACATACCAAGTACTAATCATCATAAAACATAACCGAACCGCCGCGAGACAGCGGGGGTTCGGGGGGCGGCAGCCCCTGACAGCGGGGTCCTAGGGGCAGCAGCCCCTAGTGGGGTCCAAGGGGCAACGCCCCTGGCTGGGGGGGCTGCCAGGTCAGCGCGAAAAATTTTTTATAATTAAGGATTTATATAGCAGGTTTACTTATGGAAAAATCGTTCTTCTGTTAAAACACCTTAAAATCTTGGTCATTTAAAACGTAAATTTAGTATGCATAATAGCCCCAAAACATGGAAAAACTTATAAATAGGGGATCTAGAACTCACCTTGATACCACGAATAACTTCTAAGCTAAGCTTACAAGGCTAGGATCTCTCTACACAGCCTGCAGAATAGCTAACACTTAAAGGGGTTAATTTCTACCTAAATTCGCTGCTAATTTCGCTGCAAGATCAGCAATTTCGCAGCTAGGTTCGCCAGCAGTTTCGCTGCTAGTTTCACCAGCAGTTTCGCTGCTAGTTTCGCTAGCACCTTCGCTGGCAGTTTCGCTGGCATCTTCGCTGCCAGTTTTCACTGCCAGTTTCGCCCAACTTTCGTTGGAAAACCATGTCTGCGAAACTACCTGCGAAACTATAGTTTCACAGGAAGATCCACAGTTTCGCTGATTGAATATGCAAATTCGCTGGATGAACACGCAGTTTCGCAGATCGCATAAAAATTACGGACCAGACCATTTTTAACCCAAAATCATAACTTTTTACGTCCAATCCCTAGTTTATCATCCATGAGGCTAAATCTAAGCTTTATACATGTTTTCATACGTAAAAATGTGACCTTTATGCGATTCTTTGCAACTTTTCAAAACCCAAAACCCTAGAATCCGGGTTTGATCTACAGAAGGGTTTATAGGTCGATTCTTACCTGGATTTGTTGCTCCTTTCTTAGATCTTGATGCTCCAACACCCAGATCTTCAATCTCTTCACCTTCCAAGCTTCAAATCTTGAGTTTTCTTCACTTTCTCTCTCTACTTTCTCTCTCTACGAATTTTGGTGGCTAGGGTTGTAATGATGGAGATGGAGCTGATTTGGGTAGGTAAGGGCTGATTATGGGCCTTAATCACTTAGGCTCTTGTCTATAAACCCAATTTGGCCCATAACCCATTTCCTTCTTTTATTAAATACCCATTAATTAAGCCCATTGTCCTTAATGACTCGTTTTGACTTTTCGGGGTGTTACAACTAATTCAACATGATTCATCACCTTAGAATTCATCTATGATCATACTAACATGCTCCTAATATCCCAAACATGTTCATATCATCATACATCAAACTTTACACAAATAAAGTTTCCCTTTTGGGAAAGAACATCCCAAAATCTATCAAACATCCTATACATTCATGAATTCATTAATAATATACCAATTCAAGCTCATATCAACAACTATGCATGATCAACAACATCCAAAACATCAAAATCCATCATCTTCATAAACAAAAGTTTCTACTTTTGGCAAGCTATGAACTAACAACATGCATTCAAAGATTTCTAGCATTCATAACAACAATCTAGCATCTAATTATCATCATGAACTCATCCATAACATCAATCCATCACTAGATCACTACTTTATGCAAAATAAAGTTACTATTCTTAGTAACCTATGAACAATGCATCAAAATCCCAACTTTCTTGTAAGATCAATGTATTCTAACATTCATACAACCCAATAATCATCAAACATTCATCAAACAACAATCATCCATCCAAAATCATACAAAATTCGAACTAGGGTTTGTCAAGAATCAAAATCCATGATTAAGTCACTAAGAACATGTAATTCATACATAATCCACGTTAACTAACATGTAATCAACTAACTAACATATAAACATCATCATACAACATCAATTTCGATCCCATGAGGATCAATTTCACTTCCAAGATTCGGCCATAATGAACAAACACACAAGAACTCGAAAAAACTAACCTTTATGGCCAATTCAACTTGAAATTGATGCTTTCTCTAGGTTGTATTGCTTGAAACCGAATCAAATCAAGGTTGCTTACTTGTTCTTGCTGATTTCGCAAGGGAGAGGGATGGGAGAAGGGATTCACGGCCGAATGGAGGGTGGGGGCTAGGGTTGGGGTATTTGTTTAATTAAACTTTGCAAATTGACAACTTAGGCCCTTGTGTTTTGTATTTTATTAAAAGGCACTCTTTTAAACACTTTTTAAATGATTTTTAACTATAATAATAAACATATAACTCATGGTAACAAATTATATGTTTTATCTTTATAAAACACAAACACACGAATTAATACACACATTTCCACGTTACGCGATTAATTCACAATTAACATATAAAAACATGCAAACACATAAACATAACACAATAATTACATAATCAATTAGATTATCAATAATTTGACATTATTTAATATTATTAGGTCACCAACGTTAAACGACAACTAGTGTGTGCTCACGACACGTGTATGCAAGGCTTAACGAAACTAACGGAGTTTGGTAACGGAAATTTACCGGATGTCACATTATCCCCATGTTGAAAGAATTTTCGTCCCGAAAATTGCGTTACATGGTGAGAGTGTTCCATCACTGGTCTACTGCATTGGCACACAGAAATCGAAATCGAGTGAGTTTTGGATGAGTTGTCACATCATCCCCATGTTGAAAGAAATTTCGTCCCGAAATTTAAATCAATACCTTCGTCTGCAGACATCGTCTTCTCGAATAGATGAGGATACTTAAGCTTCATTTGATCTTCCCGTTCCCATGTGAATTCCGGTCCACGTCGCGAATTCCAACGGATTTTGACAATAGGTATTTTGCTCTGCTTAAGTGTTTTCACCTCACGGTCCATCACCTCCACTGGTTCTTCAATAAAACGTAGTTGCTCATCCACTTGAACCTCTTCTAGCGGTACGACCATCGTTTCATCAGTTATGCATTTCTTCAAGTTTGATACGTGAAATACATCATGGATTCCACTTAGCGAATCAGGTAGGGCTAGACGATAGGCCACTGGACCTATTCTTTCCACTATTTCAAATGGTCCAACGTACCTCGGGTTTAGCTTCCCTCGCTTGCCAAACCGAACTACGCCTTTCCATGGTGAAACTTTCAACAAAACCTTGTCACCAACCTGAAACTCTAAAGGTTTCCGTCTCCTGTCAGCATAACTCTTCTGCCTGTCGCGTGCTGCTGCAGCCATACGGTTACGTATCTGTACGATCTTCTCAGTTGTTTCATGAATCAACTCGGGACCAGTCAGTTGACTATCGCCAATTTCCGCCCAACAAACAGGTGATCTACATTTTCTCCCATACAAAGCCTCGAAAGGTGCTGCTTGTATGCTAGTGTGATAACTGTTGTTATAAGAAAATTCCACCAATGGCAGGTGAACTTCCCAGTTATTCCCGAAATCAATTACACAAGCACGTAGCATATCTTCCAACGTCTGTATGGTACGCTCACTCTGACCATCCGTTTGTGGGTGATAAGCAGTACTCATATCTAATCGTGTTCCCAAAGATTTCTGCAATGATTGCCAGAAGTGTGACGTGAAACGAGCATCACGATCAGAGATAATGGAGATCGGTACACCGTGTCTGGAGACAATCTCTTTGAGGTACAGGCGGGTTAACTTCTCCATCTTGTCAGTTTCCTTTTATAGCAAGAAAATGAGCGGATTTTGTCAATCGATCCACAATAACCCATATTGTATCACAACCAGTACTAGTCCTGGGCAGCTTGGTAATAAAATCCATGGAGATTTGTTCCCACTTCCACATCGGTATCTCAGGTTGCTGCAATAGTCCGGATGGTTTTTGATACTCCACCTTTACCTTCGAGCAGGTCAAGCACTTGCTCACATATGTAGACACATCCGCTTTCATATTAGGCCACCAATAGTGCGCCTTCAGATCATGATACATTTTATCAGATCCAGGATGTATAGAGTACTTGGATTTGTGTGCCTCACTCATAACCAGGTCTCTCAAATTTCCATAGACAGGCACCCAAAGTCTATCCATGAAATATCGAATCCCATCTTCCTTCATCACCAGCTGTTTATCCATTCCTCTCAACGACTCAGACCCAATATTTTCTGCTTTCAAAGCTTCTACCTGTGCCTCCTTAACTTGTTCAGGCAGTTGAGTACTGATATAGTGAGCTGTAAAGCTCGCACCCGTCTGGGTTTAGCTGTTTCCTTCCGGCTAAGGCATCAGCAACCACATTCGCCTTTCCCGGATGGTATTTAATAGCGCAATCATAGTCGTTTAGCAGCTCCACCCAACGTCGTTGCCTCATATTCAATTCCTTTTGCTCAAAGATATGTTGAAGACTCTTGTGATCGGTGTAGATAGTGCACTTGGTACCGTACAAGTAATGTCTCCAAATCTTTAAGGCAAAGACTACTGCACCCAACTCTAAGTCATGAGAGTATAGTTCTTCTCATGAACTTTTAATTGTCTCGAGGCGTAGGCTATCACTTTGTCTCGCTGCATTAAGACACAACCCAAGCCTTGAATGGATGCATCACAATACCACGAAGTCATCCGTCCCTTCTGGCAGTGCTAGTATGGCGCAGTACATAGCTTCTGCTTTAATGACTGAAAAGCTGATTCTTGGCTTTCACCCCATTTGTATGTAGTCCCTTTGTGAGTCAAAGCTGTGAGAGGTTGTGCAATCTTAGAGAATCCCTCTATGAATCGCCGATAGTAACCTGCTAATCCCAAGAATTGTCTTATTTCACTTGGCGTTTTAGGTGTGGTCCAATTCTTGATCGCCTCAATTTTTGCAGGATCAACATGTATCCCTTTCTCATTAACAATATGACCTAAGAATTGCACCTCGCGTATCCAAAAGTCACACTTAGAGAATTTGGCGTACAGCTGTTCCCTTTTAGCAGTTCCAAGATCATTCGCAAATGCTCCTCATGGTCTTCCTTGGTCCTGGAATATATCAGTATATCATCGATAACACAATGACAAACTGATCGAGGTAGGGTTTGCACACACGGTTCATGAGGTCCATGAACACAGCAGGTGCATTTGTCAACCCAAAAGGCATGACCAAGAACTCATAATGACCGTAGCGGGTACGAAACGCGGTTTTGGAAATGTCTTCTTCGCGTACTCTGAGTTGATGATAGCCAGATCTCAAGTCAATCTTCGAATAGTAACTTGATCCCTGAAGTTGGTCAAACAAGTCATCGATACGGGGTAGAGGGTATCGGTTCTTGACTGTTACTTTATTTAGCTCCCTATAGTCAATACACATCCGAAACGTGCCATCCTTCTTCTTCACAAACAGGACAGGGGCTCCCCAGGGTGATGTACTAGGGCGAATAAAACCCTTATCTAATAGCTCTTGGAGTTGTGACGACAACTCCTGTAGTTCGTTCGGTGCTAATCGATAAGGTGCTCTAGCAATCGGGGCTGCGCCCGGGAGTTAGCTCAATTTGGAATTCCACTTGACGATGAGGTGGTAATCCAGGGAGATCCTCTGGAAACACCTCTGGAAAGTCGCGCACTATGGGAATATCCTCCATTCTTCTTTCCTTCGCCTGCTTATCAGTCACAAGTGCTAGAATAGCCACACGACCCTTTCGTAGTAACTTTTGGGCTTTCATGAACGAAATAATAATGCCTATCACAGCACCACTTCTATCACCTCGGACTGTCAGAATGTGTCATCAACCGGAATTCGTATGATCTTTTCATGACATATAACTTCTGCTTGCTTGCTAGAAAGCCAATCCATGCCTATCACAACATCAAAACTCCCCAGAGTAACAGGCATAAGATCTATTTTGAAAGTATGACCAGCAAGCTCTATCTTACAGTCTTTAAGGATATGAGTTACGTGAATCTGTTTACCGTCAGCCAACTCTACGGTGTATTTAGATTCTAGGGCGGAGGGTATATCACTTAAAAGACTACAAAATTTAAGGACACGAAACTCCTATCAGCTCCAGTATCGAATAGTACCGTAGCAAAGCAACCATTAACAGAGAATCTACCAGTAACAGTTGTAGGATCATTTAGAGCCTCACCTGAGCCAATGACGAAGGCTCTCCCCTTTGCTCCATCCTTATTACCACCATTACCGTTGCCATTGCCACCGTTGTTGTTACCATTGTTGTTGTTGTTATTGTTGTTGTTGTTGTGTCCATTCCCATTGTTGCCATTTCCATTTCTCCTCAATTGTGGGCAATTTCGCTTGTAGTGCCCCTCCTTTTCCACATTCAAAAACACCCTTAGGAGTTTCCTGGGGTTGCTGCGTCCTCCTAACCAGTTCGCCACGGCAATCCTTCGCAGCGTGTCCAATTTTACCGCATCGCTGACATTTGAAACTATCACATCGTCCCACGTGATGATAGTTGCACCGGTTGCACTTCGGGTGTGTCTTCCACCATAACCACTGGGTCCTTGATGGTTGCAGTTGTTTGGTTGAAGTTACGATTGTTGTCAAACCTACGTTGTTGTGGACCGGTTGTTGTTGCTGCTGAGGCTGAGGTTGACTGCCTGAAGATGATGATGCTTTGGTGTTACTACTACCATCCCACTTTCTTTTGTTATCGGGCACGCTTGCCACGGCGCCCCGTTTGGGTAGACGACCCTGTTCCACTGCTTGGTCAGTTAGCTTATGGGCTAACTGAATGGCTTGCTGTATGGTGGCTGGATTAGAATCAGTTACCATACTCTGTATTTCGGGTACAAGTCCCCGTATGTAGTGCTCGATCCTCTTGTGCATCTCATTTACCATCCCCGGGCATAATGTTGCTAGCTCGTGAGTTCTAGTAGTGTAAGCCTCAATTTCTGAGCCCTGCATTTTCAGTTGCCAGAACTCTATTTCCAACTTTTGCACCTCGTTGCGAGGACAGTACTCCTCGGTCATCATGGTTTTGAACTCGGCCCACGGCAGTCCATTAGCCAACGCTTGCCCCAACATCTGAACTTGGGCATTCCACCAGGATAAGGCGGCACCCTCCAGGGTCCCGGTGGCATATTTCACCTGGTCAGCAGGTGGACAGTTGCACTTGGAGAATACGGACTCCGTCTTCTCGAACCAGCGTACCAGTCCCACAGCGCCTTCAGTGCCGCTGTAGGTATGGGGCTTACAGTCCATGAAGGACTTATAAGTACATACTGGTGGTCCTGCTTTAACACAACAATTATTGATCAGACAACCTATACGGTTATGCAAGATATTTGGTTTAATTTTTCCAATCATTGTTTACCTGCTGGCTGTCCCGCTTGGGCAGCAGCCACTGCTGCCTGGATCAGGGCAGTTAATTCAGCAGGGGTCATATTAACGGCACCAGCGCCATGATCTCCGGCGCCATGGTCTCCGGCGCCACGTCCACGACCGCGCCCACGACCACGTCCACGACCACGTCCACGTGCGTCCATTGTTCACTTTACATCCACAAATACAATAATGAGTAACATCAAACACATTTATCTCATTGAAGTACAGTAAACAATAAAGGAATAGTAAATCATCACAACCACAACATTCATAACAAAAATAATAACCAAAGTAAATAAATTGCAAATAAGCCACAATGTATTCATCAATGTCAAAATTTAAGTTTGTCGTTCGTGTGGGAAACAACCCTTCCCACATAGGTTTCCAAGAAAACACTAGGTAGTCCAAGTCATGTAAAAAGAAAAAAAAAATCAATCAACAATGTCAGATCCATCACTCTCATCCTCCTCCTCTTCAGGTTCCTCCTCTTCTGGTTCCTCCTCCTCCTCAGGTTCTTCCTCCTCAGGTTCCTCTGCAGGTGCAGGAGCCATAGCAACCTGGAGTGCTGCTAGCTGTGCCTCCAAAGCAGCAATCCTGTCATCAACCACAGCATCCCTCTGCTCGCAAGTAGTCACGCGTCCACTGAGGTCTACAATCCCGTCCCTCATTTGGTAGCACCCGTCTAGGGTCTCTCCATGACGTCCATCAAGCTCACCCTCCCATTCCTTAGGTTGTACACCTCGGTCTGTAGTGTACAAACGTCGCTAATGAGTCGCCTGACTCGACGCTGTTCTGTGTCTAATGCTGCCACCAATGCAGCAATCAACTGCTCGTTGGACTGCTCCGTCCGGGGTAGTGAAGGTACTGCTGAATCAGAGCTACCTCTCGTTCTGGGTCTCGGCTCGGGCACGCGTTCCCTATACATGAGGTGGTTGACAAACCTAGGATAAAAGCTCCAGTCCCTTGGGGGGTCACGCTTCATCAACGCGAATGGTTGATCCCAGTCAAACTCCCTCGAGGATAATCAAAACGAGGCCAGTCGAGTCCATCATCATCAGGTACAGGTGCAGGAGGGGGACTCGGATCGCGCAGGTGTGATGCAGGTCGCTTTCCAACAGCTCTTGATGACGATGCCATGCTGCAGATAGTGTGACGTGTATGCCAATGAGTATACAGTAGATGAAATAAAGTACAAGTAACTAACTAACTGTGTGCGGTTATAGTCTAGTGTGTATGCAACCTAGTTCCCTATAACCAATGGCTCTGATACCAATCTGTCACACCCTCAAAATCCACGTGCGGGGTTTTACCGCGAGGCGTGTGAACAAACCAGGATCACAGTCAGTAGTTACATAGAACGACTCTATATGCCACAAGTAAAAAAAAACAACCAAAGATATAGTTTGAAACAGTGCGGAAGCGTTTTGAATACAACTCAACAAATAAAAGTATAAATATGGCAAAACATGTGCCAACCCAAAATAGTAAAACATGTTCATTAAAATGCTAATGTCTTCTTGAAAACCGAGTCTTAATATGCAAGTGAACCGTGGAGTGCTCCTAGAGGCAAGCAGCTTATTGACCTGAGAAAAGCATACTAAAATGTCAACACATAGGTTGGTGAGTTCAAGAGTTTGAGTTCAGTAAACATATAAACAGTTGTGATATATATATAAGCAGTGTATTGCAATAGATAGCTAGTCTATTAACAGCAAATATTAATACATAGTGATTTCGCAATTGAAGCTGACTGTGATAGTTGTTGCCTCCTGTCACGACTTACCATGTCGTGACAATGTTCAATAGGACAAATTGCACCCGGTTGACCTCGAGTCACACAGGTGGGGCTCGTCAGACCCAGTAGTACTACCCAAGTTTCCCCGCTATTAATATAACAATTCGAAAGTGTGAGGACTTTCCATGATAAATAACACTATATCAATATTAACACAACTTAAATATTAAAAGCGTTCATAAAATACCAGTATGCTATCTCCCCCCAAAGAGATTAAATAAAGCGTGGGGCATGAACTCACCTGATGTATGCAAAGAGTACTTAGGGTTTAATTGAGAAACGAGTGGAGATAGCCAACCTTCAAAGGTTACCTAGATCATGCGAGTACATAAGTACGTGTAAATGAAAGACATGTGAAACCCTAATCATACCAAAACCAAAGACTCAAGCTTCCAAACAAATAGACACGTTTGACCTAGTTGACCCGTTTGACCCGTTGGTGACATTATGAGTTATAATTCAAATAAAGCCAATAAGCAATATAACATACATGATTAACATTCAAAAGTATCATACACATGCTACATTATCCATACATAACTTAAGTCTTAGCCATGCTCAGCATTCAACATACACCATAATCATTACTCACCAAACCCAAACATGATACCCTAGCAACTAATCAACATCAACTTCATACATGATCACCAAAATCCAAATATCATCCATGATTATCCAAAACATCCCATACAACTAATTCAACATGATTCATCACCTTAGAATTCATCCATGATCATACTAACATGCTCCTAATATCCCAAACATGTTCATATCATCATACATCAAACTTTACACAAATAAAGTTTCCCTTTTGGGAAAGAACATCCCAAAATCTATCAAACATCCTATACATTCATGAATTCATTAATAATATACAATTCAAGCTCATTCAACATCTATGCATGATCAACAACATCCAAAACATCATAATCCATCATCTTCATAAACAAAAGTTTCTACTTTTGGCAAGCTATGAACTAACAACATGCATTCAAAGATTTCTAGCATTCATAACAACAATCTAGCATCTAATTATCATCATGAACTCATCCATAACATCAATCCATCACTAGATCACTACTTTATGCAAAATAAAGTTACTATTCTTAGTAACCTATGAACAATGCATCAAAATCCCAACTTTCTTGTAAGATCAATGTATTCTAACATTCATACAACCCAATAATCATCAAACATTCATCAAACAACAATCATCCATCCAAAATCATACAAAATTCGAACTAGGGTTTGTCAAGAATCAAAATCCATGATTAAGTCACTAAGAACATGTAATTCATACATAATCCACGTTAACTACATGTAATCAACCTAACTAAATATAAACATCATCATACAACATCAATTCGATCCCATGAGGATCAATTTCACTTCCAAGATTCGGCCAATAATGAACAACACACAGAACTCGAAAAAACTAACCTTTATGGCAATTCACTTGAAATTGATGCTTTCTCTAGGTGTATTGCTTGTGAAACCGAATCAATCAAGGTTTGTTACTTGTTCTTGGCTGATTTCGCAAGGGAGAGGGGAGGGAGAAGGGATTCACGGCCCGAATGGAGGGGTGGGGGCTGGGTTTGGGTTTTGTTTAATTAAACTTTGCAAATTGACAACTTAGGCCCTTGTGTTGTATTTTATTAAAAAGGCACTCTTTTAAACACTTTTAAAATGATTTTTAACTATAATAATAAACATATAACTCATGGTAACAAAATTATATGTTTTATCTTTATAAAACACAAACACACGAATTAATACCCACATTTCCACGTTACGCGATTAATTCACAATTACATATAAAAACATGCAAACACATAAACATAACACAATAATTACATAATCAATTAGATTACAATAATTTGACATTATTTAATATTATTAGGTCACCAACGTTAAACGACAACTAGTGTGTGCTCACGACACGTGTATGCAAGGCTTAACGAAACTAACGGAGTTTGGTAACGGAAATTTACCGGATGTCACAATATATATATTATACGGAAATTATATATATATAGATATATATCTATAATAGATATGTAATCTATATATAGATATATATTAGCTCTAGTAAACCCGGGTATTACACGGGTTGTGAATAAATAAAATATTAATGGAATAAAATTTTGTTATAAAACAAACCGGATAAAAATATCATTTAAAAAAATATTCTTAGTATAACTCTCAAACTTGATATTTTTTGTTTTAGAAAAATAATTTTTGAAAACACAAATTTTTAAAAGATTTTTCGAATTTTAAAGTTTTATGCTTAGAAAAAATTATTATTTTATAAAAAAATATTTATTTAGAATAACATAATAAAATAGATTTCGTTCTTAAGTTATTAAATCTAAAAAGATGTGTTAAAAATATTATTAGTAATTAAGGTAATTATTTATATGAGAGAGAGAGAGGCGGGAAAATTTGGGTGAGAGTGATTGTGTGCTGCCATGTGTCATCCAAGAGACCTTTTTATGAGAGTAGGTAGAATATATATATTACGTATATATATATATAAGTATATATACGTTCTGAGGATATATATATATATATATATATATATATTTATTCATATATATATATAGATATTATATAGAGAATATATATATATATATATATCTATGTGTGTGTGTGTGTGTGTGTATATATGATATACATATAATACTAGTAGGGGACCCGC